>JASSUY010031994.1:0-46178 GCA_032466535.1 Forpus xanthops | reverse complement strand
AGGGAAAGAAGGGAAAGGAGAGAGGGAGGGAAGGTCCAGGCAGCAGCACTGCCCTTCCTGGCCCACGTTTCCCAGGAGGGTGCAAGGGCTGCCTCAGCTGCTGCTCCAGGGTGCTGGGCCCTGCCAAGGAGGTTCCATCAGGACCACAGCAGCTCCAACCTCTGCTGCAGCCTCCAGCTCCTCCACATGTCCCAAAACCTTTCTGTCAAGGCAAGCACTACAGAGGGAAGGCCCAAGTTGATGAGCTTTATAAACCTCCGGTGGAGGAGCTCAGCTCTCTGTTCTTACCCCTGTGGCATGCACCAGTCATTGCCAATGTTTATAGACCCTTTCCAAGAGCCACTCACAGTGCCATACAAACCCAAAGGGAAGAGCCTGGGAAGCAGCCAGGATGAAGATGTGTATCAACCTCCCGCTGTCTGGAATAAAAAGACACTAATTCACCTTCAGTTAGATTAGCCGACAATTAATAGATATCCAAGTCACTTGTGAAAGAAAAATCAAAACAAATCCAGGCGATACTGAAGTTAGAACTTACTAAAACAAATGTGTTCTGCTGTTTCAGTGCCTCTGACATCTGGGGAACATCTGGAACAATCAGGATGCAAGTTAAAACCACGTCTTCAGATATGTCACATACATATTTTTCAATTTCCTCTAGCAAAAGCCCTCTATGCAATCCAACCTTTCTTTTCTTTTCTTGTTGAACACCCAATGCAACATGCAAATTCAGATGTGTGCTTACCTGTTGAAGCACAGCAGGGTCTCTCCAACCCGCAGCTGCGGGACTCTGGACACTTCAAGCCCCTGTGTACCCCTGCGTTGGCACAGACATAGCTGTTTGCTGGGCACACAAAGATCTGACCAGCCCAAAGGACTCCCTTCTCAGCGGGCAGTCCGCGTACATCAGCTCCGCTTGGCCTCACCACGGAGCACGCTGGCACAGCAGTGGCTTTGAGCCGCTTTGGGAGGCCTTTGGCAGGGTTCAAAGCCGCACTCCATTTGTAACCCTCAGTCCCGGCACTGCCGGGCAGATCCAGAGCCGAGCTGCGCGTAACGGGGGCTCCGAGCTGCGCGTAACGGGGGCTCCGAGCTGCGGGTAACGGGGGCTCCGAGCTGCGCGTAACGGGCGCTCCGAGCTGCGCGTAACGGGAGCTCCGAGCTGCGGGTAACGGGGGCTCCGAGCTGCGAAGGTGCCCGCAGCCAGCGCGTACCGCCAGGGGGCGCTGCCGCAGTGGGACCCACTCCCGCCGCCGCCGGGGCTGCGCGGGGCAGAGCGCAGCGTTGCGGAGCAGAGCGCGCCTCGCGGGGAGCGTTCCCCTGTGTTACCGCTATGGCAGCTTTGCCATAGCGCCCTGGCTTCAGGAGAGCTTCTCACCGGGCTGGAAGGGCTTCAAACCGCGCCGAGCCAGCCCTGATGCTGGGGAAGATCATTCCCGCGGGAAGTCTGCCGAGACACCAGGTACCCGCTGCGCTGCGGCAGGCTGCGTCCCGACCACTGACACCCCCGTCCTCCCCTCTTTCCAGCCCTGGCTGGTGTTCTTCACTTTTCTTGTGAAGAACTAATGGCCATAAACCCAGCTCTCTAGCTGTACGAGCCGGGCAGGACAATGAAAGCCCAAAGCAGGCAGCCTCTCCTGTGGTTTTCTCAGAGAAAACCAAGTTTGTTTCTAGGTTTAAATCACCAGCTAGGATGTGGGTTACATTAACTTGGTAAGCATCTCAAATTAACCTACAGCTCTGGGTAAACACTTCACATGCCGGGGACACTTCAGCCTCTCTGGTCCTGCTGGCTGTAGAACCCCAAGTTTTCCAACACCCGGGTTGTCCCAGGGGATGGCTGTTTAAGTAGCTAAAGCCCTCACTGTAAATGAGACATCCACATCTTGCTTCACCACCAGAAGAGCCTGTGCAGACGTCAGAGCCTTGGACCTCCTTGTTCTACTGCTGACTTCATGATTCACTTTGGGAACTAACAGCTTGATGCCTCCTCTCATCTCTAGGACTCAAGTAGCAACTTCCCTCTTCAAGAGTGTTTTACAGATCTGGATGTGTAAAGCCCATTTTAAGAGCAAGATAGAAAAAGCTATAGAAACACAAACTGTTGCAGGAAGCATGATCATTCCTCTTTCACTTCCCTGGGCTCATTCTTGACCTTAGAGTAACTTCTCCCTGTTTGTTTCCAAACACACTTGAAAAGATTGCCATGAAATTAATAAGTATTGACAGGAGAGTCAGGCAGGCAGAAACACATCTGGAAGGATGCCACAGACATCAGAAATTATGAAAACGCAGGTTAAATTATTAACAGTTTTTCTTCTTTTTTTTCTATTAAAGCTAAATAAGAACTATGAAGCCACAGAAATGTGCCTGAAATCTTGACTACAAATCTGGGCTCCAGACACTTCAGTGCTGGGAAGGAGGAGACAGAGCCTACCACATACAGAGCAACAACAGCACTTGAAGTGTACTGTGCTGGAGTGAAAGTTATGCTTATAAGAAATTAATAAAAGGAAATCTGTTAATAATAGAGGAGAGAAGAGGGTGAATATAAGAGGGTGACTGAAACAGGATATTATCAGTTTCTGGGACACACGCGACACATGATGTATCACTGGATCTTGACTCTGTTTTCTTCATAAGTAGTAGCCTTTTGTTCAAAGGAAAATGCTAAAGTTCACAGATAACCAAAGGTCTGTGTTAGCAAACATCCAGGCTTCATTCACATACACATTCAATGTATCATCTCTGTGAATCAGAATTGATTCACTGATCCCTCTCAGATGGAAAGAGTGAAACCAAACACATGCTTTTGTTCAGGTTTGATTTTGCACCACCCTCTGCACAATCCAGCCCATTTTCCAGTTTTAGTATTGACAATAATTCATAATCCAGGTAGGATAGCACAGTGCCTCTCCAAATGCAGTCTGCAGTAAGAGAAAAAAGAAGGCATAAAGAAACCAAAAGGCAGCATGATGAGGACAGTTTGAAACTCATGTCCCCATGTGTATGTAATTGTACTGCAGAGCATTGAGCATGGCTGGAGAGGGCACAGATCTCAGCTGCTTTTTTGGGGTTACCTGCAAATTGCAAGTAGCTGAGACCTGGGAAGTGCAAGCCACATAGGAGCCTATCTGAGTAGAAAGATCTGCATGAGCTGCACTCTGACCACTTTGGTACAGACATGCCATGAGATCACCTAGCATCAGCAGACTCAGCACGCTTCGCGGCTGGGCAGAGTTTCTCCTCCCAGGGGAAGCAGTGCTGCCTTCATGTCAGGTATCAGGGAAGCCTGTGGCACAGGGACATTGATGTGCAGATTGCTCAAGAGCTGAGCTAGCTCCCCAACTCCTGCATAGTGCTTCCCAGCTGTAGGCGAGCTTTGCCTGGGAAAACCGGCTTTGTTCTGCCCTGCATGGTGGAGCTTCTCATGTCTTACCTACAGACCAGCTAATGCTGCTCGCTCTCCCTTACACTGGCTCAGGCAGGGCTAGCACTGACATCAGGCAAATAACTGCCCAACTGAGCTAGATCATGTAGAACTGTTCATGTCTGCTCCATGTCCCCTCACCCATATACCACTGCAGTCCCAGCTATAACACTGCAACACAGAAACACTCAATTTGACCTGTCAGAAATCCAGCACTTGTCTAGCAGAACGACTGAGATGTGCCCTGGCCATGCCATGCCTGTACTGGGTATCAATTATATTATTTGCAGTCCTTAAGCTCTTGTTCAAAAGAGACAAATCTAGATAATAAAATCACATATCATAAACAAGCCCAGTGCAAAAAAATAATACCTGGAGGTGATGAAATGCGTAATTTGTAATTCAGACCCATACAGGGAGGTTTAGACAGCCTTGTAATGTTACTGTGTACCTATTATTCACGTCTCTGCTTTCCAAATACCTGAGCGGTATAAATTAGGGGTAGGGTAAGTTCTTGGCTGTCACTTTGCAGAGACGTGAACTGGTTTTTGAAGTACAGTTTTTATTGGGGTTGGAACTTGGAATTTCTGCTTTAAGTTGGGTTGAATCCTCAGTACTGATAGCACTCTGTCAGCTGAACCCGTGTGGAATGAGCCAAAAACTCATCTCTGCCTGACCCAAGTTTCACATCTCGCTCCACCCAGGCTGGGGCACAATTCAGGACCTTGGAAGTTTTATTGTGATTTTGTATGTTCTATCTTTCTTATTGCAACCACGTTTTCTTATAGCCTCTCTCTTTCTCTGTCACACATCTCTGAAGTTAAAATGATCCAGACAATTGTAGCTACACTGCTGGTTCTTTGGGAAGAACCACCCATCTCCCCTGAGGTTTAGGACCTTGCTGAGGTTGAAACAGCTGTGGAAAAATAGTTAAGAACAAGCTTTGGAAAAAAGGAGAAAACAACCAAAGAGACCACACACCAGCCAAAACCCCAATGAACGAAGATCCCTCATTACCAGAAACCTCTCACAATGCAGTTCATGATTGCAGTGTTGCAGTTACACCTACATGAAGGGCTCATATAGCCTCTCTCTTCTGCTGACTGTCTGCCACCTAGGCTAGTCCCAGACTTTGTGAGTGGTGGGGTTGCTGTTTCACTGGTTGTGGCCCTGGCCTTTGAGCTGTGAGTTAGTTTTGCATTATGCGTTTTGAGCTAACAGCCACGCTTGTGCTGAAGTCCAAATTTGCCTTGCATCCTACTGTTTGAAAGTTGCTTTGGGTCTGGATCTGTGCCACAGCTCCTTCATCGCCAGCTCTAGGCACATGCAGAGTGCAGGATAAAGAACCCTCCTACCCAACTGACCCAATTGCTTTTTATAAACCCTTTTACCTCTCCTACATGATACCAGCACTTCCCTTTCTTTTTACAATTCGAAGTAAAACCAAAACAAGTCAGGTAGAAATGTGGTAGAGAGGAAGGAGTCTGACATATAATGCTAGCTACTGACTCTCCTGCTTTGCAGCTCTAAGCAGCACATTGTAGTCCACATTGGTACAGAGTGGCTTCAGAATACTACCAGATGCAGTGTGCAGAGCTTGGTGTCCTCCTCTTGAAGTGTTAACTGCAATATACACTGAGGAGTCCCTTCTGTAAAGCTCACACTAGTGCCTGCTCAGTCTCCCCACCTGCCCTGTGCTCTCTGCATGTTTGTGCCTGGTCCCAAGGCAGATCCATTATTCCTGTGTCTTTTCTCCCCACTTCACAATTGCGAGCAACTGCAGTGCAGTAAAACATCCAAATGGGGAGCTCTCTCTAGCATAAACTGCTGAGGGTTTGATTAACAGGATTGCTGCATTGTATCTCTCACTCGCGGAAGCGTTGACACCTTTGTGAAACACATCCTACTGGGGCATTTTACTACAACAATGAAAACCTCTTTACCTGGGGTTTCCTCTACATCTGTGGCTACGTAAATCCACCTGGATTGTAAAGGCTGTACAACCTCCATTCAGCCTACCTTCAATGAGTTTGTTAGCCCATAAATAACGTCAATCAGCTATTGGTTTTGAAGTAGGGAAGTAACCTGACAGATTCTTTCAAAGGAGAATTAGGTTCCTGATTATCTGTGACCTTGCGTGTTTCAGAATCATTACAGCCATTACAGGACATCGCCTGCCTTTACTTTGACTGCTTCTGCTTTCTTTGCATTCTCTGACATTTTTCCTACTGATTCTCAAGGAAACAGATGGGGTCACGATGTGGCCCTCAGTGAACATGAATCCTCAGTACCTCCAGCAGCTCATGATCAGAGCGTGGAATGAAAAGCCATATATTGCAGGACCAGTTAAGCTCTGAGCCCTGCACTGCTGCCTGGGAGACTTGGGGCAGGAGTGATGTCCATACTGCATTGGGGTGCACTCGCCAGGATAGCACTCTGGGGAGCTGCTGGGACAATTCATCCTTCCTGAGGCCCTCCTGTTTGAGCTGCAGTGAAACCAGTGCCCTGCAGAAGTGGCAGTCAGGCACACAGCCCATATTTCCCTGGATTTCCCATTTGGCTGCTGCAGGTATTTGGCAGGAGTGAAGCTGGACCTCATGCAACAAAACCTCAACAGAGCAGAGAGAGAGCTTTGCCTGGTGACAAAGTGGCATGGCTGGTCCTGAGAGTTTTGGAATTGCAAAGGAGATATCTCTGGAGGTATTTTAACACACAGCCTGCTGCCATCACTGTATCACCTGAACGTAAGGGGAGGGAGGATGGATGAGCCAGTGGCAGCATGGTTATTTTACACACATATTTACTATGAGCTCAAGCTGAAATCAAAGAGCACTCACTGCTGAGAGCATTTCCATGGAGGTGCCTGAGGGTAATTTTTCCATAGCTTTCAGAATAACTCAATATCTCTGCAGAATTGTGTGGAAAATAGTGTGTTCAAGACACATTTTTGAGTCTCCATGGGTGGAATGATGGAAGGGGTTAACTGGGCAAGAGAAGCTGAATTCTGGAGACATTTTCAGATACCTGGGGTACCTTCGGCTCCACAATGTTGACCTCTGACTCTTGAAGTTTATCAGCACATTCACTAATCAGGGGTGTTTAATGGAACAGCCACACGGATTCCTGGCATTCTTGAAACGTTATGACCCTGTCAGTTGTATGAAGACTAAAAGTCTCTTGCTTTTGAACTCAGTAGAGTTTGCACTGTCTTAGAAGCCTTTGATAAATACTTGCTGGATTTCTTACCTAGCTGCTCTAATTTGCCCAAGGTCATCATTCCAGGAAAAAGGTTTTATTTTCTGGGCATTCATCACTTAAATGGATCAAATAGATGTTTTCTTGAATTGTGAAGTGGAAAAAAGCATTGTGTGCCATGTTTAGGAAAGCCAGCAGATAAAAGATTTATTTTCATGTTACACATGGGGTTTTTGTGTTCACTGTCAGTCTCTAAAGACCAGTAAAAGCAAATGTCAAATATGTTTTTCTACAAAAAGCAACCCTAGCATCACTTACATACATCTCATGCAAGTATCCAAAGGTTTTACCATCAGAGTCCATGTGTGTGTTCTTCCTTCACAGTTCACACTGAAGGGTTTAAACACAAAGGTCTGGATTCAGTTACACAAAAGTCTGGGTTCAGTTACAATCAGAGATCCAAACCCTCTTCAGAATAAAATGGACTCAAATTGAAATACATCGAATTCCCCATGAATTTGAGAATTAAACTAGAATTCAACAGTTACTTTGAGCACTCCAGAAATGTACTTCCAAAGTCCAGGATACAAACATAGTACAGCAATGTAAAATAGCTTGAATTTTGAGCAGGAAATACTTCTGTTGAATTTCTTGTGAAGAAGCTCCATACAGAGCAAGCCTTGCTGGCACCGATAAGACTGGATAACTCCTCAGTGTAACAAAGCCTTGTAATCAGGGTACTGGCAACAGGCAAAGAAAAGAGTCTGGAAATAGCAAGAGTTAACAGGTGACATGATATGGATGGCTCTCTCTGCTACAAAGCTTTTAAAAGCAAACAGTTCCCATAATTTATGAATGGTTTCATAGGAAGGCTCGCATTTACCCCAAGAGGCCATGCCTCAGCATAGCAGACCTCCCAGGAGATTTTTCAGGTGACTATTCCTTTATCAACCTCATTTTATTACTCCTGGCTCTATTCTTCTGCTGTTTCTCATCATATCTCTTGATATTTTTAAGCTCATCACCTACTGGCAGCTTGTCATTAGATTCCATTGTTCAGAGGAGCTACACACCCTTATTTTGAAATGGACAACAGCAAGAACCTGACCCTTCACAGGGCAGGGGAAATGCATTTAAAAGGAACTGAGGAGGTCAGATTCTGCACACGGTAGGAACTGAGATGCTACTGTTAAGCTGAGCATTGAGTAACATATCTCACTTGCAGGCTAACATAATGCTCACCCATTGCTCTGCATGCACCATCCTCCACCTCTTGGTTTTCACCTGATGTTGTGAGGAGTTAAGGAATGGGTGTATACAGTGAGCAAGATTATTTCCCCTGCACTTGACATCAACCATCTCACATGTGGTGCAACACAGCTACCTTATGTTTCCTGCTGATCCTCCTTACATGGACTCAGAACCTAGGAGGAATTTCACAGCAATCCTTGGCATATCTGATTCTCCTCATTGCCTCTCCTGACCTAGCAAGTGGGGGGGCAGGATGGGAGTGATCTTCATATCTAGGTCAGATCTTAATCTTTTTCTCCTTTACTCCAGAATCACTCCCTCCTAGTTCCTCTCTGCTCTTTTTCAGGTTTGCCTTTCAACTGCTGGTTGAACACTTGTCTGTCATTCCCTCCTGCTGCCCTCTTCAGCCCAGGGCAGAATCATTTGTACTGAGCAGGATGGCACTTTGCTTCATTTTCTGTCTCACACTTTTCTTTTTCACCCCATCTTTCATATCCCACATCTGACTGATGTAATCTAAGGAGACATTTAAAACCACAGAAATTGTGCAAAACAGATTTTTTTTTCCCTCTTTACCTAATGGTGGAGCAGAAATCAGCTGGGGAGCCACTGATGTAAAACTCACTTTACCACTGAGACTCACTTATCTGTCTCCAGCCTCATGTTCCATTTGTCAATGAGGCCATGAAGCAGGTGCCACTACTTTATCTTCAGTCCAGCAACTGCTTCACCTAGCATAGAAAGCCACAGAGGGAACTTGGCCAAAGAAGCCAAAGAACCTGTTTGACTTTCACTCCATAAAGTTCTGAGGTTGGGCATACCCCTGCTGCCTGACCCCTCACCGTGCTCTCAACTGTATTAGCATGAACACAACGTTCACAGTTGCCCTTTCAAGGAGACTTGGTCCTGTTTTGGCTCACAGCCACGCTGGGACTTGTCCCACACCTTCTATGCAAAGCCCTGGGCAAACCTTCTTGCAGCCTTGAATTTTCCTTGGTAAATGGCAGACTGATGCAGAGGCTGTTGCTAATATAGCTCTTGCACACACCACACAAGCCTGGAGTAGAGAAAGCTACAGTCACCCATTAACAGGTATCAAAATAAAACTAAAAACAAATTACCACAACACAGGAAATTGCAGAGCAGTGGCAACCGCAGGAGGAAAGCGGAACACAACCACAAAGGCCAGGCAGAAACTTGGCTCTTCCTGACCCTCTCTCCTCTCAGAAGGAGGAAAACTCACCTTCCTCACTCAGGCAGGGGCTCAGCCTGCAGTTGGTCACCCATTTTGGATGACTACAGATACATTCATTTAGCCAACTAGCTAGAAGTAAAGCTTTTGAAAGGGGTATCTAAGCAGGCAGCATGGCTTGAAACCTCAGCACAGGCCAGCTGTGACCTCTGTTAAATCACTGAGGTCCTGGCACTTGAGAAATGCCAGTGAAAAAAGTTTGAGATGATTGCTAAGTTGTACAAGAGCTGCTGTGATGAGCTTCCTTTCCTATCTACCCCTTTCAGGGAAGAAGGCACTTGGAAGGGCAATCCCAACTGCTTTTCTTCCCCTCTTCTTCCGTTTGCTTGTGGACTCTGATTCACAACAGGCAGCAGAGCCAGGCTGTGGACATACATCCTCTTCCAACTGCCAGCATTTCAACTAAGAGGTATGGCTCCTGGTTTGCCCTCATTTCTCATCTCCACAGCCTCCTCCTGACTTGTAGTGATTATTGCTATTTGAGAGCTGAGCATCTTGTGTGGCATGCAAGAGATGAGTTAGTTTAGAGCAGTAAAGCTTTGCTGGGCTGACCTGGCCCTTCTAATTCAGACTATGCCACAAGGGGAGGAATTAACTCCAGCAAAGGGAAGGACAGCAAATAAATCAGAGCTGGGGAAGGCTGCAAGAGTAATCAGACTGAGGATGAACCTACAGATACAACAGCTAACAGTCCTGGCTGCCAGACTCAGATTCTTCAATCAACAGAGACAAGTAGGTCCCATATTTTGACCACATACTTACTTGCTGTTGCAGTTTCTCTGGGGGTGTGTGCAGGGATGTGCCAGTGCTGAGCAGCAGGCTGGCTACCAGACAGCTTGGATCTCAGCCCATCACTCAAGAAATGCATGTCAGGGCAGAAAACTGGCATCTAGCCCCATCTCATCCCTCTCAGTTTGTCCTCTAAGAGTGAGTTCTGCTCTCCTGGTAGCATCTGTACATTGAGTGCCCAGTAATGCTGGGAGTATACTGAGTTTTACTCCTTTACATTTGTTCTTTCCTTCCCTGTTCATTTTAAGGCAGGGGCAGGAAAGCAAACTCTAGAAAGTGTTTGAAACCTGCCAGTCCCTTGGAGGCTGAAACATTTTCCACTCACATGAGTGTTACTGATTTAAGACTATAGGGCAAATTGCTCATTTATGGCAAAGCTAGTGAAATGTTAATGTGTCCATACCCCTGCTAAGGCTGCAGGATACTTTGGCTACTGGTGAAAGTTTAATCATCCCAGCTTACGTGAACAATTTAGCTGAAGTGAACAGTTAGTTTCATGCTTCACTTACTGAAATTCTCAGAGCTATGAGGCTCCTCACTTGCTGCAGTTTGCTGTGTACTCTATGTGGCTTGCTCTTTGCATGTGCCACTTGTGTCTGCTGCTCTGATTCATGTGTGCACCATTAAATTGGAGCAACAACAAACTTCCAGGCAGACAAAGCCATAGCTGGGAACTTCAGTCACTGCCCCAGCAGCTGCCACTCATGGCAAGCACCATGATCTCTGTGGGTTCCCAGCAAAGAGGAGAATCAGCCACAGGATGAGTGGTTGGGTTCAACTGCCTCTTGAAGGCAGAGGCTGCTTCCACAGCTCCTCTGCTCCAGCACATGCAGAGTTCTCTCTCTTTTGCTCCTTGGATGAGAAGTTATTTTTGGCTGAGTTTTGCTATATTAAATATTAGCTCTAGGCTTTCCCCTATGTACTGTGTAATCCTGTTCTGTGTGGGTTTTATATATTGTTCTTTTGACATTATCACTATTGCATATTAATAAATTACACTTTCAATTCGTATTACTCTCTTGGGCCAATGTATATTGCTAGGGGGTGAAAAGAAGGGATTAAACTGGCTTAAGGTGTTCTGCTCTCATACCATGTTACAGCAGATGCATAAGAAGGATCATGGGGTTTTCTTGGCTCTGAATTATTATATTAATAGCAGAATTGTGGGGTCATAATTTTTATTACACTATTTTACTAAGCTGTTGATGCAGACACATTTTACACCTTTGGGGAAATATAATTATGCTGAAATTGTAACACTGGATGTTCTTAGCAGAGTATCATAAGGTTTTAGCAAGCCTAGAAAGGAGCCAAGATTCAAGTGGGGGGAGTGAAGCTTCAAGATAGAGAATGAAGCATAAAAACAACCTGGATGTCTCTAAGTTTGGGCTTTGAATTACTGATTAGCATAGCAAGCAGGGAGCTGGTGGCATAGACTGAAACTCTTCAGTAGGAGCATATATAGGTGCATAATGTGATGCTGCATACAGTCAACAAGCTCCAATAATAAACATGCACTGGAGAAAATCCTCCTGGTAGGATACAGCTTATACTGGGGCTTCAAGACACATGTCAGATCTCTGTTTTACCAAATGCAGTGTCAAGCTGTGGAAAGGCAGACCCCCAACAGAACAGATGTTCCTGTAGCCTGATAAACATACAGTGACTAAAATATGTGCAGTGCAATAAGTAGACAAATATGACTTATTTTTAGTAAATGCTTATTTTAGTAAATTATTATTTTTATTTTAGTTATTTATAGTAGATATAACTTATTTTTACTGTGACTGTTGTTATTATTTTATATATTGTAGCACTACAGAATGTGTCTCTTTACAAACATTTAAGGAAGTCACTTCCTTGCTCTAAAAACCTCACCAAGAAAAGAAAACTGTTGTTTGAACTCTTTCATTTTGTGATTTAGCACTTGCTATCATGCATCAGGTGAGATACAGGCTGGTTCTACAGAGAACTTTGTATTTTTGTCCCAATTGGCAATGCCTGGGTTATGATTCCTGCTTGAAGCCCTGTCAAATGTATCTTAATTTGTTAACAGTTTTGCTCCATTAGGCTGACTCTGCTAAAAGGCTATAAAAAGTAATAGTCCATTTGTGAGTTTACTGCTATTAGATACAAGTGTTAATTCATGTGCAAAAAACTATATAGCTATATAGGTTCAGCCAGTAATGAAGTAGAGGGGATTACATAGTGGGTGAGAAAATGATTCCCACTGTATACTTGATGCATATTCATTTGTAAACAGTCACCCCTCCTGCCTTGAGAAAAAAGTGATAACTTGTTGGGTTTAATCACACTCTGTCAGTTCTAATTACTTCACAAACAACATCCCAGGTGGGTAATTGGGCCCTGCAGCTTCTCCATCATCACAGTGTGACTACTCAGGAGAGGAAAACAAATCCTCACCCACTCCAAAAGCTAAAACGAAGAAAGTGATGGAAAGGGACCCTTCTAATTTCAGTGCAAGGTAACACATGTTAATGCTTCATTAACCAAGTAAGAACAGGGATCTCCACAGTGTGCTCCTTGCCTGGGGATGTGTAGACAAAACTACTGCATTTGAGAGAGCTCAGACTCAAGCCTACCACCTGCTTTCACACCCGCACAAAGGAAGATGAGCTCATTGCCACCTTTCACTGTCCTGTTTGTCAGTGCTTTTCCTTTCTCAAGGACATACAGAGGAAAATGAAGCCTGGAATGTGCTGGGCGGTAATTTTTCCTGCAGAGGAGCCTGTTGCCTCCTCAAGCACCAACACAGCATCCCTGCCTGACACTGCCTGCCAGCACTAAGCAGAGCCTGGACAAGAGCTACCAAAGTGCCTCTGCAGCAGCCACATATTAGGGGTTTGGGGCTGAGGATTTTTAGCAGCAAGAACAAAATTCTGCAAAACTAAAATTCATCAAGGATATGAGTGGAAACCGATGTTCCCATGGCTTGTAAAGCAAGGCACTATAGTTTCTAAGGTGATTCCTAACCATATCCCTTTTCGAGAGACCACTGAACAAGGAAAGCCTGACAGCTCAGCAACCCACTGCTGCAGCCAAAGAACTGCTTAAACACACTACAAAACTTCACCAAGGAAAAGCCCCAATCCAGCAAAGTGCAGGCTATGTGTAAGTTCACTTGTACATACAAGCCATACCTCTGGGGAAGCATTTTCTGGCTTTTTGGGTACCACTCTGTCAGCACTGTAACACCAAGATTTTTTTTGCCTGGTTTAAGTAGGGAAAACAGGCATGGCTGTGAGGATAAGATGAATACAAAAAGAAATTATCATAGTTAAAGGAACACTTGAGTGAAACCACATGGAAGGAGACAACAGGGAAGCTGATCAAAGAAAAACATTAGAAAACGCTGGGTCTTATGTGGTGGAACAAGATCCTGAAAATCTGAGGATGTTTGCAAAGCAGTGCCAGTTCCCGTGGGATACCAAGGACTAAAAACCTGCCAGCATTTGTTATCCTGGGTTTAAAAACATAATTAGTTTCAAAAAAGTGACAACGTTCCCAATTCTTTTTAAGAAGAGGCACTCCCTGGACACAAGTCTCCAAAAGAACCAAAACACCAGGTTGCAACTATGGGTACCAAGAAAACAAAACTAAAGTGATATGCATGCAAGAACTTTGTGCTACATCCCAGGGAGCAGAGGAAGCCCAGGGGTGCTTAGCATTGCTTTGTGCAACCTATAGAAGACACTAAATCTCACTTCAGCCTATATCTGGAGAAACGCGTATAAGCCCTAGGAAATTATTCACACCACACCAGGTCAGAATGGTAAAACTAAACTAGTTTTGCAACATAATAATCTGCAGTGGCATGTAGGCATGTATTGTCTGTGCCCTAGCGCCTGTTTTATGGCCGTATGCACAGAAACACCATGGTACCTTCTGCCATGTCAAATCTGTCCCTACTGAAATGCCTGGAAATATTTCATTCAGAGCTCAGTCCATGAAAACCACCATGTGCTTGGTCCAGAAGTTTTACTTGTTCTTGTTTGAAATAATTTTAAGATGATAAAACTTTTGATGATGTTTTTGTTGAATTTCACCTTTGTTTTATATCACATAAAAATGCATCGCAGAAAGGTTCTTCATAATGCCATTGGGCTATTAGTGATAATGGGAGAAATTGCCTTATTTAAGTATCAACAGAAATAGTTTTGATGCCTTTCAGAAGAGATGGGAAAGAAAAGAGAAAAAGGGACAATCAGTTGATATATCAGACATCCATATACAAACAAAGATGCAGAGAGGGGGTCTGATGGTACCAAGGCTAATGAGACCCTACAGATAATAGGAGACAAAATTGAGTTCACTTTATAATCTAAGTGTATTGTAGAGCTAATCAAAAGAAGAAGGAAGAAAATCATTGTTTGTAGAAGTGGAGAAGGGGTAAAGAACTCAACAGATGACTTCTGTTCCTGCATTACTCCAGTTTCAACTGTTCCATTGACCTGCCTGGAGAAGTTTGAAGAATACTCTTTAAAATGCTTTAAGTGTACACTAGACTTTCTTGGCTGAAAAGACAAAATCAGGACAAGAGATGTTTCTAGATATGCCATGTACAGCTAGAGAAGAAACACAGCAGAAGAGGAAGTCTTGACAGTGGCTGATTGGAGAATAGTTGAGCCTGCTGCAGGGCAGTGTGCATTCACATCAGCTAATGCTGCTCTGGTGATCAAACCTTTTAATTTCTTCATTAAAACCAGTATTTTGCATCACTGGTCTTTTAATAACACAAAGCATTTGGGTTTAAGTGTTAGGTTTCATCACCCTGCTTTCCCTGTAGGGGAGGGAACTTCTGACGCTTTAACACTCTAAAGTGTTCCCCTGCCAGCCAAACCTGTGCAAGCAGCAAGCATCCAGGAGTCAGTCATTTGAAAGATCTGAGAAACACCCGTCCAGGATTCTCATCTGACTACTGTAAATGAAAATGAGCCAGACTCAGTGCACCGAACTCACTGAACCTCTGGGAACAGAGCTCAATACAGTGAAATCCTGACATTCCTTTTTGCCTGCTCAGGTCCACAAAACTTGCTCTCGAGTACTGCAAGTCATAAACTCTTCCCATGCTTTGCTTTCCAAATTTCCCAGAAGCAGAGAGACCAGTTTGCAACTTCTGTAGCAAAGTATTCCATGCTGTCTGATTACATTGGGTATCAGCACTGGGAGACTCTGGTCTTAAGTTCCCCAGAAGAAACTATTCAAGAGCTACTGGAACTGGTTCACCCTCTATCAATTTAGAGAGAAATTCACTAATATATTGAAGCCTTTTGTAGACAACACATTATATTAGCCTGTGTGTCTTGTCATGATCTATTCCAAGGGATATGTGATGACGGCAAATCTGTTATCCATTAAAAAGGTGCTGAAGACCAGCTTGTCGGAAGACATTTTTTTCCCCCAGTTTTACTCTTCATTAGTTTTTGAAGCCTGGAAGTTACCGAACAAAGTTCATGCTAAAGGCTACCACTAATATTATCATGCTGCTTTAATGCTGAAGTAATCAAATACATGAAAACTATATTCCCAATTCCTAGCACCACATTTTTATTCTAAACATTAGAAACACACACACATCCTGGAGAGAAAAATGTTTGCAGATGACTGATATTTATCCAAAAAGTGTGATTTCCTCTAAAGCAGCTTGATGCAGCTTCCCCCCTACATGGCTCATGCCACTGGGGCTCTGAGTCAATACCTGCATACTCTGCAAGAGGACACTAAGGGGTGTAAATTCATCAGCTTCTGCTGAACTTCATATTCACATGCTGCTGTAAAGTGAGGTCAGAATAAGACTCCAGGCTTTGTTTAGCAGGTTTATTCCCTTTTCATGGGCTTAGGAGGGGTTTGTTTGGGTTTAGAGCTTTTTTAATAATAAACCCATGGAAAGGTAGAATTAATTTTATTCTCAAAAAGCCATGATCTAATGGATGGCGGGTTGATTTTTGTGGGCTTTTTTGTTGGATTTTGTAGGAGGAACTGATTTATATTCAGGCACCAGACAATTTTCTCTGACTGAACCGACTCAGGTGCTTTCCACCCTACCTTTCACACCCCAAAGGTTTGGAACTAAGTTTCAGAGCTTTCTCCTTGCATCAGCTAGCAAGACATCTTGAACACTTCCACTTAGTCCTTCCTCAGGGAGTTCAGGATTTATAACAGAAGATTTTGCATATCAATCATTTGGCAATAAACCTCCTCCATGCCAAGGTTTTAAAATCATCTTTGCATGCTGCTCCTATGCCTTAATACATCTGATAAAAAGTGTATTATAGACCTTGGTAGGATTTATTTGGAGAGATAGTTCAATGCTATATATCAGAATTTGTGATGATTTAGAACAATTTAATAAATCAGATAAAGACTGACAAAGAAAGTATGATCTCGTTCCAAATGATGCTATTGAGAAACATCACAAAGGAACTTAATAACATGGAGGCAGAAACTTGTGGAATTCAGAGTTCCCTGGCAAAGGCACAGTCCCAGGCTGCACAGAGGGAATAGCAGAGATACTGGATATCTGATAAAGAATATGATGAAAATCATATGGTAACACTCTGAGTGGTCTCTTCCAAGTTCTTGGACAACAAGTTTCTTGAGATATACATGCAGCTTACAGGCTTTGCCTGATGCAGGTTATATTTGCACTACCACCACTCTATTTACTCCAGAAACTACCTTCTTAAGTACTCAATAATAAGCATTATTAAGACTTCTCACCACCAAAGGTACCTACCCCACAAGTGACTGAAGCCTGCCCATGTAGGTATGCACAGATGTAACAGTGGGAGTGAGGTCTATCACAGTAACAGGGAAAGGGCTCTCAGCTCTTTAGCAGCTTTTGTGGAAGAAAGCAAGCCTTGGAATGGACCCTCAAAAAGCTTTCCTGGTCAGACACAGCTATTCTTTGTTCCTGAAAAGCAGCTATTCTAAGATATCTCTTTGTAAGGACAACCCTCTGAGAGCACATGGCAGCTTTCCAGTATAAACATTCTTTTACTAGAGGTAAAAGAACTTTATCAAGTAGTTGGGCTTTTCTTATCCCTTAAATGATCACTTGCAAATCCCTCCATATACCTGTAAAGGTTTTTAAAGAAATCTCTTTCAAAAACAGAAGCATAACTGCAGAAAACCTCTCTGTGGCAGGGGTCCCAGAAAGATTTTACACTTTTGCAGTAGTCACCTTCAGCCTTGCTCTCACTCAGAAAGTGTTGGAGACCTTCGCCCACATTGCTGAGTACAAGGAAGTTCCAGCATCATTTTAAAGGGTGGGAGCTGACAACAAGCACCACCTCTAGATAGGACTGTTTATGCTGATGCAGGATAAATGAATGGAGATCTCTATTAACCACAACCACTGGAGTAAACCTGGAAGGGTTTTCTTGTACAGAGAGATAGTAGTGCAGGCAAGGGGCATAACGGGAGCTGTGCTGTAGCTGCAATTGGTTCTTTGCAAGGAAGGCTCCTGCTGTTAATATTATTGCTGTCATACCAGATAATACAGTAAAAGGCAGCAGCTTGCAGAAAGACTCAGGCTAGAGTAAACCAAGGAGTACTCTTTTGATTACAGTGTAGGGTAAAGTCCACAGGGTGTTCTCATATCTCTGAGAGCTAAGCATTTGTTGTACACCAGGATAGTGCTGCTATTTGTATTGCAGTAACACCTACAGACTGAGCAGGAGCAGGGACTCTACTCGATGCTGTGTGAAACAGTGTCAGACCTGTGCCTGCTTGGGAAGCAGAGACAAGGTAACGGCTGGGAAATGGGAAAAACCTGAGGTCCATCACAGTGAGCTGGGAGAGATCCCAACCCCTGCAGGGAAGGCAGGCATCCTGTGATCTACCATCAAAGGCAGGTGAGCTCCCCCAGAGAGGAGTGACACTGCTTGGGGCCAGTCCCACTCATCCCTGGCAGTGCTCATGGTGGCAGAGGGATGCCGTTTGTCTCAAAGACACTTTGAACCCTTGGAAGAAGCACAGCTCTTCTCTTCATGCACCAGTCTTTCCTGATCTACTTTCAGTTCCTTCCTGCAAAGCAGCCCTGTGCAGCATGCATGTCAGGGATGGAGAATATTCCCACTCTGCTTGAGTCCTCTGCAAGTTGCTAATTTACTACAACATAGAGGCAGAAAGAAGGACAGTGAAACACAGCCAGCCTGGGCCTCAGAGTCATCTTGGGTTCAGGAGGGAAGGAAAGCACAAACAGCTCAGAGACCCCCCAGTCTGGCTTTTTGCAAGACCTCAACATATCAAATTGAAATGGGCCTCTTTTTGCCCCTGGCTGTTCCTATAGTTTAAATGCTTTACCCTTTCAAGGTAGCATTCAGGAACCATGCTACTTAACTGTTAAAGCTAACTTGGAGTGTATTTTTGCAAGGGAGAAGTTTTATGGGGGCTTTTGCCTCCCAGACTTGCATTTCATTTCAGCACAGGTCATATGCAGTGCTGGTTCTGTGTGTAACCTGTCCATGGTCCCTCATCTCACCAATTTCCTCAGTCTTGTCCTGAGAAGATCAACAGATTAGGAGCAAAAAGGATTTAAGGCTTCTTTCACAGTGGTGCTGAGTGTCTGCTACTCCTAGTAGTTTTGATAGAAAGGATGATCAGCACTTCTGCAGGAAGCAGCAATTAATCTCTATCAATGCCTCTCTCTGCCCTGGTCTTTAAAGCTTATTTGAGACACTGGACAAGGAATAAAGACAAGCCTTTCCCTACCAAAAAACATCAAAACTCTCCTCAATTTTGTTGATACCAATTATCTCTGACTACAGCCCCTGCTCATCCTCAGAGCTAGCCCTGTACAGCCTGTTCTCCTCTTAAACTTTTTTCTTGTCCTGCTATTAAGCCTTACCCCATGTCAGAAGTACTACTTTCTCTCTGCTCATCCAATCCCCTAATTCTGATTTTTTTATCTCCTGGTCCTTTTCTCTCATTTCATGTCTACTGGTATTTCCCATTTCCTTTGTTTGCTGCTATATATACAGATCTTGGAAAAGGCTCTCTCTTGACACAACCAGCTTTCTGCCTCCTCCTTCCTGCTGTTTTCTAAATTTCACTGTTCTTCCATGTGAGTCCCTTTTCCATTTTGGGTTCAAAAGTCTCCTTTTCACAACCACTCTCAGGGGTACTTGTGGCCTCCTTACAGCCAAGCCAAAAAGAGACCCTTCTCTTCTTACACACGAAGATCACATCCTCCTTGAATACAGGTCAGTGTTCCTTCTTTCCAGACCTCCTCAACTACTGATTTCCCCTTTCCCTGTCTGATGCTCAGGCTCCAGTAATTTCTTTTCTGTCTTGCTAGTATCCTGGCACGCCATGGAGTTCTGTCTGGCTGCCATGCTCTATTACACAATTTTTACTGCTTATCTTAACTACCAACAACTCTCTGCAGGTGACCCCCCACTCATCTGGCAGTGAGAAAGGAGCTTATTTTCTGGGACAGGTCACCCATTTGAGTCTGTCAGCCGAGATCACCCACAGTAGCACTGAGAAGCTACATTTCCTTACAAGGATACCTCTACATTAAAACCAAGCAGCAATCAATTCTTTTCATGCTCTGGTTTGCTATTAAAATAGTTAGGTTTGGGGCATGAAAGTAATTACCTGCATTCCTTATAGAACATGAATATACCAAATTTCAGCAGCAATCTCCCCAGGATAGAGTCGTCACTGGACAATAGCCAGTCTTGCATTTGAGAGCAGGTAGGAAGGTGAATGTCTCCATATTCCATTACAAAATCAGGCTTTCAGCAGGGCTTAGCAGCCAATGGCTTTTCACTGCTTCTATGATTGTATATCAGAGTGGGTAACTGAGTACGCATACACTGCAACCAATACCACCCTCCAGACACTCCATCCCAGCAAAGCCTCAAGAGCAAATGTATTTCAGGTTTACAGCTAATTCTTCTCTAAAATTGGAAACCAACATGTGATACTTCCACTTAACCAGGCATACCAGGTCAAACCCACTGCCACCCACACTTCAGCAAAGCCCTCCTACTCCTGTCATACCTCCATGATCTTCCTATTTTATTAGTCACTTCTCTGGGCAGAGGAAGCCAAAGCAAAAGATTAGGTTTAATAGAAGACAAACCAAGCATTATTTGGGGGATTTAATGGCATGTGGACATAGCTTGCAGTGAGCTTCCCAAAAAAACACAAGACCTTCCCCCTGTTAGCATGGTGGTGGAGCAGATCCTAGAGGTCTAACTCTTCCTCCAACCAAAAGACTCAGGCTTTAGACTCAAAAGCAAAATGCAGGAGGTAAGATATATGTGAATTGCTTCTGAAATAAAACCAAAGAAGCACAAGATCTCCTTATCACAGAGTAGCCTTAGCCCCAGCTGAGCTCCAGATTAACCAACCCCCAGCGCTCACCCAATGCCTCAAACCAGTCTCTAAGCAGCCAGCCTCTCAGAAAAGAGCAGAGGCTGAATGAACTCAGCACTGCTGAGAGACTCCAGCACTTGGGACAAGAGCAAGTCCTGCAGTCCTGGCATCCCAAGAAGATGCAGCAGTTAACCAGAAAGCAGAGCAACCCAAAAAATGCATTTGCTGCCTGTGGATCTACAATAGATCCGTACAAACAAACTTAAATAGGTTGTCAAATCAAAGGTGGTTGATTGCACTTTTTCCTTGGTTTTCTTCTTTTTTTTCTTTTCCCTGCAAGTAGCTGTTTTTATAAAATAATCTTCATCTTTCCTAAATTGTTGTTGTCCAACTTTCTCTCTTGCTGGTTAAATCCAGACTAAGGTTTGGTAGCTGTCAGACAGAGGTATGTTAGGAAATTTGATGCAAAGGACAAGAAAACAAAAATCAGAGGTATTTGGTCTGAAAAGAGGCTTTGTCCAAGGCATAATTCTTGTGTATTTAAAGACAGAGTAATAGATTTGGAAGGATAAGTCATATATCTTAGGATTTTCTTCCCTGCCCCCTTTGATTGATTCACTCCAGTCTCTTCAGATCTTTGCCTGTTCCCACAAACCTGGAATCTCAGGATTGTTTGATTAAGTCATGGTTACCATGACAATAAAAGTGCCTCTGGCCAGTTTGACCTTTGACTGGATTCAATTCACTGAGAGAAATGGACAGAGACTATAGAAAAAGCTTCAGCTTCATGTCCACTACTGCATAAAACGGGCTCTCCCGCACTGTCAGAGGGCAAGCTGGTCGCCTTTTTTTAAACCATAGATTGGGCTGGAATGCTCTGGAAAGCATGGCTGAGGTTTTGGTAACCGGTGTCTCTAAGAATATCGCTTCAGATATAAAATCCACACAATTATATGGTTGGAGACTCATTTTAAAATGTGGAGTTTAGCACAAATGAAACAAAAGCTGAAATGAGGCTTCACATGTCTGATACACGCACACACAGTTTAAAATCACATCACAGCCATACCCAGCAAATATTTTATAGGTATCTACAGATGCTCAGCTCCCTGTAGATACATAGGCATGTGTAAAAGCAGATTTCAGACTTAAGACTCATTTCTTGTGGTGGTGCCCCACCCCCATGCTGCAGGCTGCAGGCATTGTGTTGCCGTTGCTCATATAGATAATTATTCCTTTTCAAATACTTTCATTGTAAATCCATTTCAGCAAAAATAAGGGGAGGGTGGGGGGAGAGAGAGATTTCAAAATTAAACCTGTGATGCGATTTGTGAATGGGCCTGACAGAATGACAGCCGAGTGGCCATGCAAGGCAATTCATGCATGCAAGATTGCCAGATCCCTGATGGGAGAGTACATGGTGCCGGCGCACATGTGGGGGCTCCACTTGGGCTCTGCTCCTCTCTGCTTTATGTAGCCCCCTTGATTTTATTGCTTTTTCTTTGCAAAGGGGAGAGAGAAATCCTTTCTTTACACTAGCTGAAAGCAATGATTAAAGACAGTTAAAAGACAGTTTGCTTCTGGAGTCATCAGCTCCACAAAATGCAGTGGGTTGACATGCTGGCAGAGTCAATGGCATGAGCCACTAGGGAAGTGTGGGCTTCACTGGGCACACCGCAGACGGAGCAATGAACATCCCTTCCTCAGTATATCCAACCAAGGTGAATGTTAGCAAACGAAATGGCACAGAGCCAAATAAAGGGAAGAAAAATAAACCCAGGCACTGTGAAAACAGAGTGAAACAGGGTGTCTGGGCTGAGGTAATAGCTGCGTTGACCTTACTTGGGTAACAGACAATGCTAGTTGAAAAGACAGACCGCAGTGGGCAGGACGGAATTTAGAAATTCATTTTCCCAGTTTAAGTCAATTTTTTTGTTTCATTTGTCACTAATTTACGGTCAGGAAGTTCTTCCTTCTTCTCACCTAGTTACCTTCAATTCTAAAGTCATGGTAAATAACTGAAGGGGATTATTTGATCCCTCCCACACAGGCTCTTGGATGTAGAAGCCTCCTGCTTTCCGTGCTGGCAGTCAGAACCATATTCTTTCAAGTGGCACAATTTCAACAAGTTCAATAGAGAGCTGCCATTGTTACAGGATTTTGGTTCCCTGTGCAAGAATTGAAGAATTGGAAAAGATATTTGTCTGGGAGGGGATAGGGAAGAGAGGATTTTGTTTGGCACCCCCCTGCCCACCCTTTTGGCTTTTCTGGTGAATGATAGCAGGGGAAATGTCAAGAATGTATACAGAAAAATGATCAGCCTGAAGAAAAATCACTAGAAAAGCATTTGTGCCTCCAAGAGAAGTCAAAGATAACATTTTCAAAAGCACCTACCTGACTTTCAGGGAAAATAAACTCCTAGAGATCCTCTGACTTTAGAAAAACATATCTGAGTCCTTCTACTTCCATGGTTCATACGCGAAACTCTTTGATTTGGAGGATGATGATGATTTTACCTCTGAAGAAATAGCAGGCACCCACCTCACTGGCTTATTCACCATCCCTCACCACAAAATGGGAGAACATTATTAACGTAGAAATTTTCTGTTCCATCTCGGTCTTTCCCTCCCCTCATTCTTTTGATGCTGAGCACTTCCAGTTGTGCCACTCTGCAAACTCTTGATGGTATTTTGTATTTTCCTTCAGTCTCTCCCTCCCTCTCTGTAAGATTTCACCAGCCTATTAGTGTTAGAATGTGTTTATTAAATCCAGATATCTATTTATCTATTGGTCTATCTTTATGCAATTCATACACATGCATGTCCGCTGAAGCACGGTCCTGGGTATAATGTTCCATTAGAGTGAAATGTTTATGTAAAGGAAACTGAGGAGTTTAGCTATTATAAACCTGGACACTGTCAGTTTACTTACAAGAATGTCATATACAGCCCACGGCCAACCTTACGTTGAGACCCTATCACATCTCCCCTTCCATATCTGCCCCTTTTTGTCTTCACTTGTGGCCCATTGCAGACATACCATAGATTAGTTCAGATGCAACAGGAACCTTAATATTAGCTAGTAGTATGATTATTGAAAAGACATTGTGTCTGTGCAGGGTGAATATCAGATCATTTCTTTTTGTCCAAGAGGATAGCTATTCCTATAACCTTGGAAATTATCACAGACTGTTACATCTGTCTCTTCCTCAGAAATGAATCCACACACAGCCACTAATTCTTTTTTTCCCCATTGAATAAACCCCCCCTATTGAGACATATGACAAGCCTCCAGTCTCCATCCATCCAAGGTAAGCAGTGATTTGAGGAGGGTTAGAGAAGAAGCAAGAGTCACTGGATGAATCAGGGATACCTAGCACAAGGAAAGCAATTTGGAAGTCCATGCCTTTTTGTACAAGCTAGATTCTCTGCTCTGTGAAAAACATGCTTTGTTTTTAGATCTAGTAAATAACAGGATGTTAAGTGATCACTAGAGTCAGGGACTGCGATGTTTAATACCCCACCAGCTAACTGTACTCATCTTCAGAGTAACCCTCACCATAGCCACAAACAGCTGATGTGATTTTAAACAGAAGTGTTTGGGCATGGCTAGCAATGACATTAGCTGAGGGGAGTAAAAACTTCTTTCCCCTCTTGTCCCTGTTGCCAGAGCCCACTGCTCACATGGTGGCTCTCGCTCCCAGCAGTGCGATGTTGCTGCCTGCCCACTCTGCAGCCCAGCTCCCTCCTGCCTCACCCCCCCGAGAGGCAGCAGAGCTCTAATGACCTCCCATGCACTTACATCTAACAGATAAGTTTTTGAAAACAGAATCGGACCTCACACATCTACGACCACTTTAAAAGGCTTCTCACCACACCTTCTGCTCTCTGTTCTCTACACTCAAGTGGAAGACTTGCACAGATCCCCCCCCTCCTCTCCCTTTTCACCTAGCTCTTCCCAACAGTGAGGAAAACTTAGAAGAGCCAAAAGAAAGCTAAAGTAAAATTCTAGGTCCTGTCTGCTCAGGGAACAATTCCTATATCTGGCTTTTGTTGCTGCTAGAGGGCTGGGTGCAGCTTTACTATCATTCTTCCCCTGTGCCCTCTGCTCTCCACAGCTCCACGTGGGAAGGAATTTGTTTGCTGAGTCAAGCCAGTCAATATGAGAATCTTTCCGTCACCACATCCCAAAGACTGTGACTCTTCCCCTCAGATGCTCACCCACTCAAGAAAAACGGAAACAATAAAATAATCCCTGAATCAGTCTTGGTTCATCTCTTCTCTTTCTTTATTCCTCTGTTACTTCCAGCCATGAGATTTATGGACTATCTTTTATTGACTGGTGTGGGCTGAGTCATGAGAGGACCAATTTACAGGAATGCATGAGCCTGCATGTGTCACAAATGGTGTATGTCAGAGGCTGGAGACAAACCCAGATAGCATCGCTGATGTGTTATTTGGACTTGTTCACCATTGCATTGGTTAGTGTGGATACTTGAAGTTGTGCAAGAGCATAGCCGGCTTTTTCTCCACTCTAAAATAAACAAACAGAAACACTGTGCTAACAAGCCACTATATGACACTTTAGCTGGTACAGCCTCGTACCATCTCCATGACAGACAACAGGGGCAACAGGATATACGTCTGAATACATAGATTGACAGCAGAGCCAAAAGGTCTAGTCAGTCCTTAGATAATTAGTAACATAGTGGAAACTAGTCAGGAGGCCACAACTCCATAAAAGACTTTACTTAGATATAAACTCAGTCTGTGAATCCTTAACTCATAACCATTTGATAGAACAGCCCTCATACTGGGAAGTTTTACACCAGATCAGATATTATCTGTCTGTGCCATTTCCCAGAGCTATGCTAGATATCATACAGCAAAAACTCTGTTGGGTGATCTGGGTCAGCAGGACCAGGTAGCCATGCCTGGTCTGGATAGAAGCTGGGCTGGCAGGAGGTCTGGCAGTTCACAGTGACACCTGAGCTACCTTCCTTTACTAGCACCAGTTGTGATTTTCTTAAGTAGTTGCAATAAGTTGTTTTGCAGAAGTAGGCAAAAAAGACAGCTACCATCCATTTACACTCAACTAGGAGAGCACAACACAAGTATACCTTAAAAAAAGAGCCCCTCTGCTTTGTTACAATCCCATCCTTTCAGTACCACTCCTGGGACTTTCTCCATTTAGCACCCCTTGAACCTAAATGGGTTCTTGGGAAATGGTTTGCCTTCCCCAGATGAAAGGTTGCTTCTTACAGTACTAATTTCTTCCACTAATCATTCCCCTGCACTTTCATAGTCACATTGCCTGCCCTTTGCTACTGTCTCTTCTGTAACGCCCCTTTGGTGCCTAGAGGAAAACAGAACTAGAGAAGATGATTCAGACAAACTAGAACGGCACTTGAACTTCCTTCAGTTCTGCATGTTCTCTGAAATGGAGCTGGGGAAACTGCCAGCCCAAAGCAGAGCATCCTCACCCTTCACATTCCCTCACTGCCACCCTAACATTACCCCCGTTTTTTCTTTGGAAGCAAGGAGATTCTCTGCTAAGAAGCACCTGAGGTGATGATTTTTGTGTTGTTCTGAGGCCGAGGGAAGCCTCTGATGTGTCTGGATACAAGGTGGCAAATTTAATTCTTTTAACCGCTTCTTCACTAGATCTGCCCTGGCTGCTCTTCTTCTGCAACCCTGTAGAAAAGGCATGACTGAGGACTCAAGTTGTCAAAACATCACTTGTCTTTTCCACCAGCGCTGGTGGAAGCATGGCTGCACTCAGCCAGAGCAGGGTTGAGGCAGCTTTTAGAGGGTCCCTGTTTCCAATTTAGCACAGCTCCCAGGAGGTATTACATTTCCTGGTGCAGAGCAGAAAACGCTTTGAGATCCTCAAGCACAAAGCCTTGTTGTTTTATTCATTTGTACTGCTGAGCAAATTCTCTTTTCAAGGCTTTCAGTGGGGAAATTTCCTTCAGTTTCTCCATAGCAGAGTCCAGATTAAAGCTACCTTTACCCTTTTAATGTCTAGAAAGCAAGATTCCTTCAAAGACTGGCTTTATTTCCGGTATTCCTGGAAGACCTTTTTAATTACCAAAAAAAAAAAAAAAACCAAGCAACAAAAACCTCTGTTCCTAATTACAAAAGCATTTCAGCTCATCCTCTATTCTGTTGTGCTGTTGGCAAAGCCCCTGGAAGAGCTCTCCAACCTGAAACTTCCAAGGAATCTATTAGGAAACCCACTGCAGCTTCCAGATAACACACTGCCAGCTTCACTAAAAGAGCAATGCTCGAGCAGGCTCATACTTGCATTGCAGTCATTCTTGGCACTCCTGCAGCCTTCTCCATCCAAGTACTCTGCGCCGCTCATTCCGCTAGCTGCCTCTTCCAACCATCCCCACCACAAACCTACACAAGCACCTTCCAGGAGCACCTGAAGCACGTGTATTTGATAGCACTTCATGAATTGCACCTTATAAAGACTCCCTGCTGTCATTGCCTGCTTTTCCACAATAGAGAAACTGAGGCAGGGAGCCAAATGGAGCAGCAGCAGCCCGAGAGGTCTTTGCACCAGTGGCCGGGCAGGCTGGCTGTCTCGTGAACCCGGGACAGGCTCTCTGATGTTTAACATGCTTAACACAGCCCTGTCCCCAAGCACTTGTGCTGCCGTTAAATGACCAGTTCTTCTCGAATTTTCCCCAGATTACAACCAGGGCAAGTTTGCTGCTGCTTCGCAGCAACGTTCCTCTGATTATAACCTAGGCTGACAATTATAGTGATTTAAAACCAAACTAATTGTGAAGTACTTTGATCATGCTTAGCACAACTTGCGGTTTGTAGGCTGCAAATAGTTGAAAGGAACCCTTGGGTTCACAATTTCCTTGAATATAAATTTTATTTTGATACATAAGGTACGATTTTAATATTAAAATTAACCTGGTGTTTGTTTTCCCCTTCATCCAATTTCTCCTTTGAATACCATTGCTGCTGTAATTTTCTCTCCCTAAGCTTAATATTTACCACACAATTTGTTTTAGCTTAAATCCAACTTTCCTTATTAATTTGCTTTTCTTTAGAAGGATTTTCTATCAGGTTTTTTGTTGGTTTGTTTTGGGTTTTGTTGGTTTCTGTTTGGTTTGGGTTGGTTTTTTGTTGTTTTCCCCATCATGATAATTTTGGGGTTTGTGGTTTTTTTTTGGTGGTGGTGGTGAGGTTTTTCTCCAAAGAACCTGGCCTGGCAATGCAAATGGCTTTCTTGCAGGGTAAAGAGAGAATGCACCCAAGCAGCTCAGCTAACTCCAGACCTGGCTCACTGTGAGGATCTCTGCTAGCATCACAAAAGTCCTAGCAGCGTTTGCACTGCATTAATTCAGCCCATGAACAGGTTTTGTTAACTTACTATGGGAAATAAATCCATTCATTTCTTTCTCCTTTCTTTGCACTGTTGAGAGTATAGGACATTTGATTCTGCAACAGCAACAAGCTGCATCCATTGGTTGTGGCCAAAGCTGCCCTGTTTCTTGCCAAGCACTTGCAAGGATCCATATTTCAGACCACATTTGTTTGCAGCATTCCTTGAGTATAACTAACAAGGTAGCACAGATGCTGACCCTCTTTAGCGAAATTCGGTGTTTCCCTCCATTATATTCTGCTACTTCTGCCCATTCCTGAAAGAAGCCTCCATCCGGGAATGCTCTGGACTTTTCCTGTCTCCAGCGCAGTGTGTGCTTGCTTTCAATGTGATTTCAGGTACGAGTGGCTGGTTCAAAGGGAGGTGCACATGTTGGCCCCATCCCCGAACTGGCGCCTCTCTGCCTGGGAAACCTGAGAGTTTCTGTCCTTGCTTATGAACCGTGACATCTGTGCATTCCTCGGGCGCTGACCCCCGGGGGCCAGAGGTCACCCCAAGGTCAAGCAGTTTCCTCTTTCACCACCAATAGAGACCTTGACTAGAGGTAAATTATGTTGCAGTTTAAGGAAATAATTTGAAACACTCTTGTAATTATAATAAATTTTGCTGTTTACATTTTAATCTCCAACCCCTTCACCCTCTGCTTCTCTTGTTTGAGGAAAAAAGTGGGGAATTCTACATTTAACAGAAAAACTCCTGCCATGGTGGACAGTTGAATAAATAACCGGAGCTCCAATAACACAACAGCTCTAAGGTCTTTGTCTGCCTTCAGCACGAGCATGCACTTTTGTAAGTGCAAAATCTACTTAATCTTCAGATAAGTATGTTCATGCAGCAAGAATGGAAACACAATACTGTGTTAGGAATGTCACGTGATTCCCAATTCTCCGTGTTGAGTAACTGTAAAGTTACTTGAAGAAAAATCTCAAGCACCTTACTCAGGCAAAATTCCAGTTGACTCCAATGAAATTTCGCAGTAAACCAGACTGACTCATGGCTCTAGAAGGAGCAGCTGTTTTACTGAGCAGACACTGGCATTCGATCGTTCTCTTTTGCTGCTCACAAGTGCTGATGGGCTTGGAAAATCTCTCACTCGGAGGAAAACACTCAAATAATGACAACGAAGCTCTGTTAGCTTTCAGCAGGGTAACGTTACTCCATCTGATATTTTAAAACAGGACCCTGCACATGTACAATCGTTCCTCACTTACCTGATACGCACCATCATTTGAAAACTGGATCTGGAACAACACAGAGGAGAAGCAGAGCAATGACAGCAACAAGATCTAAAGTGACGTTAAGAGCTGCAAGAATGAACACTTAAGGAAAGCAAAGGAAACAACAAAACTACTTGGCACAAAACATGAATTCTCACAACTAAAGCACATGGCTCTCCTTGCAAGGATACCTGAACTTCGTGTCCATCACCACTCTGAATGAGAATGAACTAGAGCTCTCATCTGTAGGTGTCAGAGGTTTTGCAATCCCACCTCACTCCAAGGGCCCCATTTGTGTGCTAGGTAGCATAGGCATCGTACAATAAGGCCAAGGAAGCAAACAGAACAAGTGCAATTAGAATCAGTGGGCTCTAACCTTTGCTCAGTCACAGATGAGATGTGCATCCTAGAGCAGGCAACTCAACTTCTCCTTGCTTTCGCAATGACATTTGCAGAGCAGATAAAATAACCACCTTCATGAAACATCTTGAGAGTTACAATTGCAAGCTGCTACTTTTAGCAATATCAAGTCTGCCTTAGGGGTTATTACAGAGTGCCACGCGTTTTGAGAGCCTTAGATAACAACAGCTTATGAAAAGATAAACATTGCCTTCACAAAAGAGAAAAGGAAACATAGAGAAAAGGAAACATAGAGAAATAACGCAGGCTAAAGGTACTCCCTCACCAGCAAACAGAGAGGAACCTGCAGCAAGGAACAGCCAGAACAAGAGCAAAGCACCCTAGACGTACCAGGCTTAAAACCTAACTCACAGTGCAGCAGGGCTTTCAGGGAAGGGAGTTCCTATAACTGGGAGGCTCGGTGCAGCTGGAGAAGCGCTAAGAGAGTTTGCCTGCTGTAATGAATAGATCACTAACACCAGGGGATCTTAAAGCATGGGCAAGATAAGGCACAAACCTGCTTACTGGAGAGAGAAAAGAGAACATAAGGAATCACTGACCAATCCATTTGGTTTTATTTTTATGTACTTGCTCCTGGGCATGAATGGTCTCTGCCCCATGCAGCTCTGCAGGGACAGAGCCAAGGGGCAACTTCAGTTTCTCCATTCCTGGCAAACAGCCCTGTTTGGAGCAGCAGTATAGCCCTGGCTACCCTGCTGCTGAGCCCACTCATACTTAATTCTGTGAGCTGGTGGATGCACAGGCAGCTGCTTTGCAGTCCTCAGTTGAAATAATCCTGTTCTGGTCTGAAAGGGTAACAGTGGCAGGGAGTAAGAGTGGACCTCTTCCCCTGCAGGAGGATGGGAGGAAGGTGTGAGAGTGCCGGGTGCTGGGAGCAGAAAGACACTGCTCGGAAATGTAGCTGGTGAGTGCTGTCTTCCTGTTGGCAGGGCATGATCTAAGCCTCTTTATCCTCTTATTTTTTTGCTTCCTGGGAAGCCCTTCCCTGGCCAGCTGGAATAGGACGCTAGTATCTTGGTCTCCTGACTTGGCACAAAAGAGTCCTCTTGTAACAAGCACTGAGGACAGTCTCCTGTGCTTTTGAATACTCTCCCTTGAGGCATACATGCAGCCTCCAGCTAAGCCAATGAACGCTACACACTTGTGTCCAGAAGCAGTTTCAATCCTCACACTGATCCACATCAGTGATTTCAACACAAGATGCTGTTGGCTGGATAGGAACTGGAAGCTTTCCAAACTTCACTTCTGGGCTCTAGTGGAAAGTCTATTTCTTTAGCACTCTGGTGCACTTGTTATACTGCACCAACACCAGCCTGATTGTGTAATTCTACCTGCATCCAAAGTCAGCAACAAAGGTCCCACTTCTTTCAGAGGGAAACCGTTCCAAGCTCTTCATCTAATTAAGTGACCAAATTAGAAATTAATCAGCCTTCCATTTTCAAAGAGTTGAAACCAGTGATACTCCATATCTCCTTAAAACAAATGAACCATTTCTAAACACTATGTATAAAACAAGGCTGTACAGAAAAGCATTGAGCTGGCACACAGACAGTAAAACAGAAACTCCTTTATATTGGATGTTGCTGTAGAATCTGGTCAGTTCCCAGGTCTGACCTCACTGACAGTCCACACTGAGCCTGGGAAATGAAATTTGTTTTCTGCAGTACTTGCTTTTCATTCATAATGCCCATCTGATGCTGAGAGATTTCTTAAAAGCAATCTCCATCTCCCAGTGCAGAGGACATCCCAGCAATAGCTGGAGTTTGGCTACAGGGACTAAGAGAGATTTCCCCATCCCTAGTTTCTACAAATACATTAAATTAGATCAGTATCTTCCCTCAGGACAAACCTAGGTAGATTACTCTTTTGATGTCCTGTATCCATGCCACGTTCCTCTGATGGCAGGATATGAGAGAAATCATGTAGGAGTTTCCATGGATCCTCCCAAGCAGTAGCAAATATCTGTCATTCCTATCAGTAGCCCTCAGAGGCTTAGCAGCAGTGCTGATGCAGTCCCACTGCACTCATGTAGGCCAGTGGAGACAGCATCTGACCCCACATCGCAACAAAATGTTTTGTTGTTTAACTTCAAAGAGGTTTTAGGAAGCAATGTAAAGCAAGGGAAGGCAAGTGGAAACCTGTCACTAAATAGGCTGGACCGCATTTTTGTCCAGCCCTCAGCTGAACCCAGAATTCTTCAGTTACTTTCCCCAGAGAAGCCAGTGTCTCAGTCGAATTCTAGAGATGAGTTTCTCTGGGAATTCAGCCACAGAGCTCCTGTCCTGCATTAGCTGCAAGCATAAGACAAAAGGATATAACTGAAATCCAAGAAGCCTGGACTAACGACACGCCAGATTAAGAAAGCATCAGGGTACTGTGATCATTAGCAATCTCAGTGTCATGTGCTAAGAACAGGTATTTAAGCAGATCCATGTTCTGAGGATCCTCTCATTTATTTTCCTGTTGACCATGAGACAGTTTATAAGATTCATGCTCAAATCTTCAGCTGCCTCTCCCATTCTCTCTCCAGAATGGGCAGCTGTAAGCCCCAGACACAGATGGCATGGATATGAGGAGCAGAGATCACTATCAGTAGAGATTGCTTTGCCCAGTAATACATACATCAGGGTAAGACTTGTCTGATTTTATCCTCCAAGAAGCCAGCAAACCTCCTAATGGCAAACACATTAGAATCCACTGGTTGCTCAGAGCATTTTCTTTTCTTGCATCTAAACATGGATAATCACGCATGACCAAGTGTCAGTCATCTTGTAAGAGGGGTGTTCTCCTGTGGGAAGGTGGATGGAGAGACAGAAGGAGAGATGAGGAAACATTCCCCTGCAGAACCTCTGTACCCAGCTGAGACAGGTCCAAGGTGTCAATGATGAATGTCCAGCACAGGAAAAGACAAAGCGAGGTTGCCTCCAAGGAGTACCCAAGTTGTTGCCCTTTTACAAATTTTACAGGTTTTCAAACCTGTTTTTTCCTCCTGCGGAGACATTTGAAGTCTTTTGTTTTCCACCCCTCCTTTCTAAGCATTTGTTTTCTTCTCTTATCATCCTAGTTTTGGATCTTTTCTTATAGCTGATTACTATACCTCTGATTTTAATTTAGTGATTAGAAATATAACAGAAAGGGGTTTGCACCATGGGTTAAAGACTCAATCTGATTTTTTCTACTTCTTTCTCTTTCTTGAAATAACAAAGTTAGCTTTTAAAATATTTTGGTAGGTATTCAAGGAAACTCAAAACTCAGGTAATACTGTGGCCCACAGGAGAGCATTGTGGAGAAGCAAATGGAGGGAATCTGATTCATCTTTCTAACCACCACATTTCTGTCAGTGTTTGGTACTCAAATGAGAACCAAACCATGCTGCCTGCTCTCAGTGTGCTGTCCTGGTTGCCTATAAAGCAAAAACTGGTTGTCTTGGGATAAACTCCTTGCCTGAGCTTTAAAACAGTTCCAGGAGTGGAAATGGCTTGTCCCAGCCAACAGCTGAAGGAAAACCAGAGCACAGAGCATGCACCCTGGCACAGGGGAGCAGAGCCAACATATCTCATATTCTCTTCTGTCTGACTCCAGACAGACCCTTAGCTATTTACCAAGGCTGCTTGAAACAGCAAAAGGGCTCTAACCCCTGTGGTGCTTGTACAGTATAAACTTTGCCCACTCTCTCCTTTATCAAAACATCTATTCTCCTGAATTGGTGCAGGCTATTTGGGCTCTGGTATTTCTCTCACTTACTCTTCCTGCAAGCCACAGTTCAGGAGCCCACTTCTGCTTCTGTTCAGGCAGTGCAGATTATTCATGTCTCTGTTGCCTGACTTAATCCCTTTTAGCTCCTATATCCCCATCAAATGTATAACTTTTGCTCTGTTGTGTAGGTCAGTGCTGTCAGGAACCAGTATGCCCTGATACATTTGACATCTGAAGAAGGAGGGAACAGCAAATTTTCATAGCAACTGAAAAAAACACAGTAGAGAAAGGAAGGATTGCAGTCACATTTCATGTACAAGGGTTGCCTTACGATGAGCATGTAAAGCACCTGGAACCAGTAGCCCCTGCCTCATCTGCTGGGGGGCACAGTGGCAGCCCAGGAAGAGTGGAAATCTCTCCGGGACAGATATTTATGTGAGTGACCTGTTCAGCCAGTGAAATCATTTTGAGCAACAAGACAGCTTTTTTCAGTCTGAAGAAATCAGTACGTTCACCCCAGCCACTATTTATTTTATAAGTGTCCTGCATATAATGAAAGGAACAATCTTTCTTACCATCTGCCTTACTGAAAGGCACATTTTGTGTGTTGAACAGTTTTAGAGAGCTAATGGCAAAGTGCACATTACTAGCCCAGCAGTGAAAGCATTTGTAAACATCATCATCATCAAAGAGGCCTAGAGCTGCAAAGGCTGTTTTTTGCCTTGTGAGTTTATGTCTGTAAATGACTAATTGGTAAAGTTTTATCTGCAGAAGGTGGTTGGTGGTGGAAGATATTTACAAGAAAGAAAAGCAGGAAATAATTCATCTTGGGAAGCTGAACCTAAACTGAGATGCTCGTGAATTAAAATGGGCTTAAAAAAATGAGTCTTTCTTTTAGAAAATATGCATAAAAATATAGGTTTACTTTTTATGAAAGAAGAAATTGAAAAGCACAGGCAGAGGGTGTAAAAACCTGGAAAACAGGTGACAGTAAAACTGTGTCTCTGCTCAGTCTCTGGCTGCTAGACCATGCAGGAGACACCACACAGGAGTTCTTTTGGGCTGGAGGAGTTGAGCACTTGCACCCACTTGCTCCACTTGCCATTAATATATTAAAAACAAATAAGATACCAGATTTAGAATGAAACAATAGCTCAGCCCTGGAAAATAACCACTTACATGTTATTGCTTTATTTAGTATCACCCTCCAGAAGTTACTCTTCTTTGAATGAAAACAAAAAAGAAAGAAAACTGGTCTTGTAGGCTGGAAACCAGTACTTTCCTTTAGGCTATGACATTGTTAAAATCATTTCAGATGAGCTTGGTGTTTAGTCTTCACTGCAGGAAACATTGCTCTACCTGTCTGAAATAGCTCTTATCAGGAAAATAATGCTCACTACCCCTGCTGAAAAATCCAGGGGCAACTCTTTAAAGCAGTTACACAACCTTTAAAAGGTACACAAAATAAAAGAACAAGAAGAATGTTGGAATCCCCATTACTGAAATGGCCTCCTAGGCTTTCATTGGGTTATGGATGTATTTAACTAATAGAAAACATTGCCCAGTCTGATTCCTGTCTTAGAAGCAAAATAGGGATAATTTAGTATCAGGAGTGATTAATGTCATTTACTTCCCCATTTCGATATAGCTGTTACTGAATTTAAAATGCTACTCACAAATTAAATATTTTACAACCATTTTGCTCCTAATTAGTTGCAGATCAGAGATTTCCTTTAAACATAATGGCTGGTTAGGTGGGGGGGTTTGCAATGCACATTGGTTTTCTACAGTCACTTTTGACATTTGGAGAATTTGTTTAATTTTGATTCCTTTCAGTTCAATGAGATGAGCAAGTATGATCTCTCTGGAGTGATCTGTTCTTGAAAGTGGGGTTTAAGGACACAACATCCTTTAGCATATTAATTTGCACACTTTGTCATATACACATTGGCTTTTAAGGGTCTGAATTAATGTAGCTTAAAGAGATGTTATCTTGATTGTTATTTGGATCAGGATAGTTTAACATACCTGTAATAAAAACACATACCATGTCACATAATGAGACTAACGATTTTAAGGATTTCTTTTGATGGCATCTTTTAATGAGATGTTTAATTCACATGAGAAATGGGGAAGCAGAGTGTGCACATCCTATGTGTGAGCAGCAGAGAAAAGCTGGCTATTCCAGCAGGCTAACAAATAGCAGGTTTAGGATGCTAGTGACTTTTGAAAGTTGTACTGAAGCTGAGATAGGTCTGCCAAGAGCCAGGTAAGAGCAGCAGACAAACTTTGTACTGTATTTGAGTCAACTCCCGTTAGACAAAGCTTATGTGCTTATTTAAGAAACCCTGATTAATTTAAGTATTATCAAGGTGTTCTTACAGTGTGGAACTTTAGTTTTGGTTTTAATCCCAACTGATCTACACCTTTCTCCTCTTAAATTTTTACATGGGAAAGAGAAAAACTTTCTGAGCTAAACAAATGATGCCTGAAGTTTCCACTGCCAGGTCTTAACAGGGCAATTTTTCTCTAGAATTCTTGACTTTTTTTGGTATCCACAGTATCAAAGTAGCTTCCTTCTAATCTTAGGTAAAAAAAAAAAAGCTATCTCTGTTTTCTGCAACAAAGTCCAAGTCTTCCTCTTCATTGGTAATATTAAATCAAGTATTTGAAAGACTTGGTGAACTGATTCTGTCCTGCAGTCACTTACATGTTTCTCTAGCTCCCTGTTGATTTTGCCCACACAAAAAAAACCCCAAACCTTCCTTGAAGGTACTCTTAATTCCTCCAAATTTTTCTCTGCCTACTGGAATTGCCAGCCATGAAATCCTTCAAACATCCTCCTGCCATTGAAATAGTGGTCCTTTCCTTGTCTTCCTGCAGCAGCATTGCCATGGGAGGACATTTGCCACCTTAAGCTGTGTGTGATGTCCTACAGCAGCCACAAACAGGGTACACTTCGCCCTTCCCTTCCAAATTCAAACATTTGCTCCCTGATCATCCAAATATTGATTTAAACAGTCTTTGATGTCATTTGGGGAAATGCATTTAAATGTTTTAAATGTGGACTAAGTACACTACAAGGGATATTCAGAAGATTGAGACAAACTGGGACCCTTTGCACTCTGTTAGCTAATGTCCTTATTCCCTGCAGCAGTTATTTAAATCATTTAGTCACAAAGATAACATGGTGGATAAGGAACATTTTTAAATGCTTTGGGAAGGCACTGTTTTACCTGTTTGATCTGAACAGACAACTTCTACAATCTAAACTCCATCTTCACTGGCAGAAAAAGCTCCTATTCTCTAAGAGAGTGCTTATAGCAAACCTTGTTTGAATTTGTCCTGGGTTTGGTCACAGGCACCTAGCAGGTTTGTGTTCTCATTGAAAAATTCATTCTTCTTGTGGGATGATTTTTTTTTCAGGTACAGATTTCAACTGGCATGAAGAAGCTTTCACACTCTCACAGAAATGTTCCCAGCTACAGACTGGTGTATCTAACCAGTTCCTATGTGTATAAACACCAACATTTCAATGCTATTTTCCTCCCATTGACATGAAAGGCATACATAAACATGCTCAAGAGCTAGCAGTGTTGACTGAAATATTTCTGAAGAGTCTTTTACACCTTAAGCACCCGCCACTTTCCTGTGGCTAAACGCACAATGTGTGTGAGATACTAACCAAAGAAATTCTGTAATTACAAACATTACTGCAGGGTTTTTTTTTAATTCATTTATTCCTCTTTTGCCAACAAAGTCTTGCTTAACTAGCTCAGTATCTTTCATTAGAAGTGATGAGGAATGTTAGATTATAATTAAAGGTAGATGCTCTACTCAGTTAACCAGAGGTGCCTGCAAACTGGAGGTGAAGCAAAAAAGTGATGTTTCAAATATAGCTGAACCACTAATCCTTGATGGACTTGAACAATTGGCATACAGCTTGAGAGGAAATAATTTAACTACATGCCAGTATTAATTGGTTTGGATTTGTGAGAAGAGCAAACCACACAAGGTTTAAGGCAAGGGGAAATTAATCTTGAAACAAAGTTTTTAATAAATGTTGTTTAAAATTAAGCTTCCCTGATGCTAGTGAGCAATACAAAGATTAAATTTAACTTTGGAAGCATTCACTGAGGCTGCAAGCTTAAAACAGAGTTATATTGGTTAACAGCTAAAAGCAATGGAAATGAGTTTTCAATTCAGTTCTAGAATGCAATTCAGTAGCCATGCCAAGCAAAACTGTGAACACTTCTTTCTACAGTTTTCTATTTCGTTTTGAAAAGACAGTTTATGGGATAGTCAAACCAGGGTCACAGCCACATGTTCACCCCTCCAAACCCCCAAAATTTAAGCTGAAGCTTCACAAGCCTTTTGAACTGAACTGGTTGATAATCAAACCAGAATTTCATAATTCCATTTGAATCAATCAGCTCCTTTTAAACATACCAGCAGCATCTGTACAAGTGTTTACAGGTGAGGTTTTGGACTTAAAAGAAAAGGAAAGGCTATTTTCAATGTTTAGCAGAGAAACAAACCACTCTGCTAATACTGCCCAGAGACTGCACTCACACCTTAGCAAACACACAGCTATCTCCACGTTTAGCACATATTTTACAGATGCCATAAGAAAGAGAAAATCTTTCTAACTATTCATTTTCATACTAAATTCTGAACTCAGAAGTGAGATGTACCCCTTGGATGTATCTCCCATAATACCCTGCTGATTCCTCCCGTTTGGTCCGGGCAAACAGAATCATATTAATTGGCAATTCTGCTGGGGATGAAGAGGTGGAGTTTTGCTCCAGTTACTTTTCCTGAATGTCAAACAGATTAGTGCACTAAAATGTCTGGGAGATAAATACGCTGCAGCTTTCAAACAAATGAAATGCCAAAATTGTTTGTTAAGCTAAATTCAGTGAATGAAGGAAATAACTGTCCTTTTTTCATGCTCTCTGAACTGCAGGTCATACACTTTGGTTTAGGTTGGGTTTTTTTTTTAACTGTTTGGAAAAGCCCCTAAGAAATAGGTTTGGAAAGAAGAACTGAATCCCAGGCTTTGCTTCGGATTCAGTTTTGTGGATTGTCTTTAAAAAAATGCTAGTAAAAGCTGATAGCTAAAATAACCTGAAAGCTCTTCCTGACACTAAAACAGAGGCAGATCCTGAAGCACTTTCAAGTGCAGGTTTTGTCGTTGCAGTGCACTCCTAAAAAACTGCTTCAAATCTTTCCAAGCACAGTTCTCTCCTCTCCGTGTCCTTTTGAAAGCACATTTTAATTGTTTGGTACAGAAAAATGACCTTTTAACTGGTGTTCTGAAATGAATCTAAAGTACAAATCCGCAGAATTTTGTGGAGGAGCGCATCCTAAGTGTTTAAGGAAAGCCTTTCATTTTGTATATATTTTGTTTCAAAATGTACATACAAAAGCTTGTACCATGGTGAAAGGATGAACTTGCTGGAATTAGCTAATCCTGAAACATGTTCTTTCTATTTAAAATTTGGTTTGTAACAAAGAAACCCGAGTTCTCTAAAATGTCCTGGAAACCTTCTTACTGCGTATTCTGGACAATGCAGAAAGAAGTGTTGCATGTTAGCATCCATTACTACAAAATGTGTAGGCAGCTTTAACTAAATAAAAATCTTTGAATAAAATTGGGAAACACTTGAACTATGATTTAAATAAAATTTTACATTAAACTCTCTCCAAAGAAAAGCTCCTTGATTTTAATAGCACTAGAACGAAAACAATTATTTAAAATACTTTTAATGGGTTTTTTTCCATGTACAACTCCACTTAAATTATCTCATTCAAAGTCGTGCACTTTTGAACCAGCAAACTCATTCTTCAGTTAGTGTTACACTGATAAACTAATTTCAAACAACTGTAACTCAGCGCCAACACACAATTTCAACAAGAAGCAGAATTGCAACAACAAATATCAAGCAAACTATCAGCCTGTTTGAGCCTGTGTGAAATCTGAGATAGGTGGATTTCTCAAACAATTATTATAGGAACTTTTGTTTCTTTGGAGCTTTTTTTTTCTGCTGGACGCAGTGATGTTACCTTTTACTGATGAAACATTTGCAAGTTGTGTTTTGTTGTTAAATTTTACATTTAAAGGAATCTTCAAGGCACAGCTATGGATTTGCTTTTAAATGATGACTAAGAATGACTTGCTTTCTAAGGAGAGAACATAGCTATTCACTTTTATACCCATGCCAAACCTCTGCAGTATTTCTCTGAGCTAACCTTTATCCCCTTTCTGGACTTGCATTGGTCTCTGCTAGAAAGCAAGTCAGCTGTAATTACTTACAGGTGAGTTATTCCATACTAATGAAATAGCTCTATGAAAACTATGTTATTGAATTGAAATGTAGATGGCAGAAACACATTGATTTATTTTGCATGGATTTTTAAACGCTTAACAATCGCTCCCTCTCCCCTCAGTGCTAAAGAAATTAAGATCCAGCAGAGAGAGAAGTGAACATGAAGTTCACTTGTAAGTTAGACCGGTATCAGTTTTGCACGGTTTGGGGGCAGAATGAAAAATAAACTCGCTTTAATAGCTTCCTAATAAAAGGTCTCATTTTTTTCTCTCCCGAGCCCGGCGCTGGCCGCAGCAGGCACAGCCCCTGCGCTCTCACCTTCCTCCTGACACTGACTGAAAGATGAATTTGTTTACTCTGTTGTGCTTTTTTTGAAAGTGTGGGTAACTCCACCCATAACTCTGCAACTTCCCACTCAACCCCGTCCTTTTTAACCTCTTAAGCACTGCTCCTGACCCTCCAGCCTCTCTGCCACTGCAGCAGGCGTTTTCAAGCCAGACCCATTTTTATTGACCAGAACCAGCCTGAAACATCCAGCTCTCAACTGCAGCCCCCTCCAAAAGTGCCCCCAGCAGCTGTGAAAATAGGGTCTCCTTCTATACCGGCCCAAAGGTGTCTTGGCCTGGGATTGGCAAGAGGAGCCAACTGCCCCTTGAGTGTCTCTGTAGGGACAGGATCGCTCTTGTGGGGCTCTTTCTTCACCCTTTCTCTCCTTATATATTATATAGATATATAATTATTATTTTTTGGCGGGGGAGGGACAGGATTTTGTTTTGTTTTCACAGCAGCCATCCAGAGCCCTGGGTATTGATTTTCGGGCACATGAAAGGGATTTTTTACAGGCCTTCCCTGTGGAAGGGAGCAGCAGTAAAAGGTGATACCACCCACTCCGAAGGAATGCTGTGCATGCAATTAGGAGCAAGCTCTCAGCCAGGGGGTTAGAATTCAAAGCAAGGCAAAAGCTCCCCACCTCCCACAAACAACAAATCCATTAAAACTACCAAAGCCATCAATACTAATCAATGCATCCAGGGGCCATTAACTATTTCGGTGCTCGGACTGGATTTTTTTTCACTTCCTCCTCTCCTCCCTGCCCCGCTCCGCAGCCGCGGGGGCTGTATGCCTCTGGTAAAATATTCCCAATTTTGAGTCTGCTGGTGTTTTGTTTTACCACTTTCCCCCACGCCCGTAGCCGGCCGGGCACTCCAACCAGCTTCATTAAATACCATTAAGTGCAACTGACTTCAAAGGGCTGGTCAGGAGCGGCGGGAGCGCAGGGATCGGCGATGGGAAGCGTTCCCGGGGCAGCCCTGGCCGCGTCCTCCCTCCGGCCCCGGGGCAGACCGGTCCGGCCAGGCTCAGCTCAGCTAGGCGCGGAGCAGGGGGAGGTTGTGCGGAGGGGTAGCAGCGAAGTGGTTAATCAATACCAGGGCTGCAGGCAGGGGAGGGGCGGGGTGGAAGGGGGATAAAAAATGCAGAAAGGAAGGAAATGGAGGGAGTGAGAATTAGACTCACTATAAAACCTCCTCATTCTGATTTACAAAAGAGGGAGGGGGGAGAGATGGGGGACGAGTAGAGAGGGGGGGGCGGGGGGAGATGAAAATGTGAGCCAAGAAGCACAATGCCCCTCTTTCCTAGAGTGAGGACGTTCACGGGTTTGGGCTAGGGATGGTTTTACTACGACTCCGCAGCCGCGGTGGGATCCGAGGGAAAAATCACATCAACGTAAAACCTATGGAATTAAACTGATTTTTGCATTAGCTGGGTCTCTGCTCTCCCCCCCCCCCTTTTTTTTCTCTTCCCTCTCATCCAATCCCTCATTCATAACTGCATTTAGTGAGTGTTTTTCTCATTGACGCTCCCTCCGCTCGGATCCTGTCAAGCCGAGTGCAGGAGCCGCGGGCAGAGCTCAGCTCAACGGAGTGCAGCTCCTTGGTCTGGCTGCACTTCGGTTCCGTTCAGTCACTTTTGAAGCTATCGATTTGGATGTGTTTATGGAAACATGGAAGGTATTTTTGGCCATCTGCTAGCTAGGAAATGATTATTTCTTTTTTTAGGAAAGAAACAAGGAGGTTTCTCTGCCTTTCTTATTTTCAAGTCTGCAGACAGGAAAACGTCCTTAAGAAATAATGCTGCTTTATCACATTAAAACGATTGATCTGTTAAATAAAGATGTGGCGGAGGGGGGGTGGCTTTGATGCATTTTAAACTTTTAAAAATCGTTTCTGACAACTTTTCAATGGCTAAAACATTTCTGAGGATGTCTTTTTGTTGTGAATAGTGCTTTTGTTTCGATTGTTTTTCTTATTACTATTTAAAAAGTCCTTCAACAAACTACGGTTGTTGAAAAACTGTAAGAATCCGGGGGGGGGGGAAATAAAGAGTAATTTGAATTTCAGTGATATGCAGCCACAAACATGTGGGTAGAGATAGGCATACACTGAGTCATTTGAAACTGGTTTATTCTCATGTGTCTGAATCAAAGCCCATTCAAAGAAAACTTTTTTTGTAAGCTACCCGGGTAAAAACATGGGGCCGGTGAGATCTCACCCATTTTAGGGACAACTTCTGGGATGATTCAAATAAGTGTTTAAATAAAGGGTCCACTTCACTTTGCAAGTTTGTGTGTTAAAAAAAGAGAAGCCAAGGTAGCTGTGCTAAATGAGAAGAGAATGAAGGTTTTAGATGAGCTCAGAGGTGGCTCTGATTTCCAGCCTCTCTGAAGGAGCTGTGGTGATTTTTCTTTTTGAAGTTGATGCAAACCAAAAGTCGACTCTCTTTAAGTTTAAACATTACTAGTCAATGCTGCTCTGTGGACATTTTATGTATCTATTTGTTTCCTGTCTCTCATGCAGTTTTATCAATTCATTTTGAATCCAGCTATATAGTTTCATTCACAGGAGCAAATGTTTGCAGCTAGGGAGCTGGGAATAAAGGACAAAACATAAAAAATCAAATCTAGCTTTCCTAAATGCAGCAATCTTCCACGAGGATGGATTTTAAAGTTAATTTATAACAGCCTCTGTAAATATCTTTGGAAACTTCTGTGAATTTTTTTCTTGCCCTCCTCTCTTCTCTTTGTTTCTGTCACCCACATTCACAAAGCATATGTATGTTCAAGACCTAATTAAGAAGGTTTTATATGAGTTTGTACATGTGTTTTCACACAGACGGTAACGGTGAAGTGTGTTACTGGGCTGTTGGTGTGGGACCACGTTAACCTTGCAGATGGGAAGAGTGTTATGAAAGAAATGGTAATTAATAGCATTAAGAAGCTGATTAAAATAAAAAACGCGTTATTGCAGCAGGGGTCTCATTAGGGAACAGTCATGCCTGTCTGCCACAGATTTAAGAACTTTCAGCCACAAGGCCTTGAACTGAGGCAGCTCCAGTTTAAGCAAACGCAGCAGAGACTCCACCCCCCGTGACATCAGATTGAGTTACACTGCAAAAACACCCCAAGATCTGGAGAGGGGAAAAAAAAAGGCAACTTTTCTCCCTCCACTCCTTGATGTTTAAAAATGATAAAAACGCCATTCTTCTCCAGCGCTGGGCGTCTGCAAGGAGCCCTTCTTTAAAGCAAACTAAGAGCAGAACAAATGTCTTTTCTTAGCTTTCCTTTCCAAAGGGGGGGAAGAGCACACCACCAAAACCAAAAATAAAACCTCAAAGAATTCCCCTACACCCCCCAGCCCTGAAACACCAAAATCAAATCAATCACTCCAACATTACAGCAGAGCAATCCTCCTCTTGCAGGGCAGGCAGGAGCTCTGTGGACAGGCAGGGCTGGGGTACACATTGAGAGATTTGGGCTGGGGACCGAGGGGTGGCAATGGGGACCTTTCTTTCACTTTATTTGCAGTTTGGCCAAAATTAAACTGACAAACCCGTTCGGAGCTTGCTGTAAAAGTTACACATTTTTCAAGTAAACATCCAAGGCAATTGCCTTTCTCTAGGATGTGTCATTTCCTGTGTAGCTATAATAATATATTAAGTAAAGGGATAGCAACGAATTTACATATTTACATATGTATAGACGCTGTGCATAGGAAAGCTGGCAGGATGCTGTGTATATACCACAGCAGAAAGCATTTTGTTAAAAAGTTTGGGAAACGACCACGCTGAAATAAGAAACATGCTTCAAATATTATTGGCATTCAAGACAAGGCTGGCAAGGAAAGATTTACAGGCAAGTCAGTGTGGGACAGGAAAGCTGCTGTGTTTAAAGATTCGGGGAGGTGGATATCATGCTCAGAACACAGGTCACCACAAAGAGCTACAAAACCAACTTGGCTCTTACCTGCTCCCCAGGGGCTTTATTTTACTCTGAATCGTTCAATGCTAAACATTTAGCAGGGCAGTCCTGGGAGACTCTCTGGCGACTGATAGCGAGCTGAAGGAATGAACTGCTGGGATATGGGGGCTCACCTTTGCTCCAGGAAGGACATCTTCCTTTTTTGCTCTAAGATATCTACTTTTTTTTCCTCCCCAGCAGTAAAGTGTCAAACCCACAAAGGAAGCGATATAATTAGTGCTGGTACCTACTACAAACTCGGAGCTCTGAAGGAAGACCAGTGCAGCTTTTCAAATGGCTACCATTTTGAAATCAGAAAAAACATTTCCTAACAGACAGAAGAATCCCTCTTGAACCCCCCCTTGGCCCTTTTGAATTCACGCCCTGCCTTACATCAAACGCTTTTTTGCTGATTAACTGCACAATCAGGTCCCTGCAGATCAGGGGAAGAATGGAGAAGAGAAAAGCAACCTCTTTTCCAGAGAACAATACCATTATTTCAGCTCCATTGGACAGGAATGTGTGATTTCACAGCCCACTGCCCTTCTCTCCCATCTCCAAAAACACTGCCAGAGATCCACTGCTCCAGGTCCCCACCCATTAGTACCCAGACCCAGCATTTACAACTTGGGTTCAATATTTGTGCCTGGGGGGCTATGCCCATGCATTCAATCATATATGGAGAAAATATCGAAATCAGAACCAACTCCCAAACCCAAGAATAGATACAAAGGAAGTTTAGTTTATTTTTAAAAATGGCTAATATCCTTTTTTTTCGTATAATATAAAATTCAAGTTCACACACAAGTTGCATTTGAGGGGCAGATTTGGTATGAAGGTAGTTAACAAATGAAAGGAAATATACTTTAAAATTAAAAACATTCAACAGATGAGAAGGAAAATACAGTATTTTCCAAAGACAGATTGTTAATAAAATGCCACTAAATCTATCTAAGAAACAATTTTAGAAGCCCTTTTCCCCACAGCAGCGTTGCTGTCTCACAGTTTACTCAGTGCCTTTGCTCTTAAGTTTGTCTCATTGGAGTATGAAAATGTTTTCATTTTGCAAACATTTGTTGAAATCAGTTGAAGATCTGATTCCACAGGAGGAACCGTCCTTTAAAGGGGAAGCAACCGCCCAATTGTGAGTTTGTTAATTAATGGCATGGCACAAATCTTTTCAGAGAAGAAACACACCGAGACATTCCCCTCTGAGAGACTGTCTCTTAATCACTCTCTCAATCTTTGTTTTTTGCTTTATCAACGATTCCTGTGTGTTTAGAATTTGCAGGGCAAGGGGAATACTACGGAGCTCTCTTTCTTAACCCTTCAACTTTGATACCGCCTGATTTCAACTCAACCGCGCAAACCAAAGGGAAAGCTCTTGTTGTCATAAAGTGCACTGAAGTGACCCGGTGTGTTTTAGGTGCTCCCCATTCAGACCCTGTCTGGCTTGACGGGGAGCGCGGCTACGGGAAGAGCGGGTGCGGAACGTGGCAGCCCCGCAGCTGCCCGCCGGATCGGAGAGAGCGGAGCCGCTTCTCCCGTGGGCACGGACACACCCCCCCCCCCCCCCAACCCTCTCCACCTCCAGCAACAATTACGCTCCTAAATGTGACAAATGTAGTTGTTTGTTTTGCCCGGGCAGGGCTCGCTTTTCGACTTGCGGGAAAGAGGGTGAGCTTTGAAACCGAAATAGACGCAACCTCTCGGGCAGAGCACCCCCACCTCTCCCCCCACCGCACCGATCCGGGCCGGGCCCGCTGGGGATAAGGTTTGTTCCCCCAACACCAGCGCTGCCGAACAAAAGGGAGAAAGAGAGAGAAAATAATATTTGCTCAGGTCCCCCCTCTGCTCGCCTTTGATTTATCTGTTTACAAGAGGGACCCCCTCAGTTGAAACAAAAAATCAATGAAAATGTAGTTGGAGAAAAGGCGGGCAAAGTCCTGAGAAAAAAAAAAAAAAAGAAATTTGTGAATGGAAGAATGTGTTTGTGCATTCATTGTTAAAATAAAGACCGAGCCGTGACGTGCGCACCCGCTGGCCAATGGGCGCGGGGATAATATTTTTAAATATCCTCCCCGGCAGCCAATGGCGGAGGCGGTGGCAAAGACTAGCGCAGGGGCGAGCCAATGGCGGGGGCGATATGCTAATGAGGAGTTGGTCAGGCAGGAGCTGAATGTCAACTAGTCAAAGATGGAGGCTGGAGCGGGGCGGCCATGAGGTTGGTACCGGAGGATTTGCCCACGCTGGGACCGATCAGGGACACACGCCGAGTCGCGCCCGGGGCGGCGGCGGCGAGGGGAGGCGGGAGGTGGGGTCCGAGGGATGCGGACCCGCGGCCGCTCTCGCCGCCTCTTTTGCGCCTCTTTTGGCAACTTTCCCCCCCGCAGCGCGGGGATCCGTCCCTCCCGCCGCCAGGTACCGTGCAGCGAGCGGGGCCCGCCGCTCCTACCGCCGCCCGGGGGCCGCATCCGCCTGCCTGGGCGGAAATGGCGGGAGCTGCGGGGCCCCCCGGGAGGAGGGGGCGTGGGGTGACCGCGGGGCG
>JASSUY010031993.1:0-16336 GCA_032466535.1 Forpus xanthops | reverse complement strand
CCTCTGGATGGCATTCCTTCCCTCGAACATATCAACCAAACCACACAGCTTGATGTCATCACAAACTCGTTGAGGGTGCACTCAATCTCACTGTCCATGTCACTGATAAAGATGTTGAACAAGATTGGTCCCAACACCAACCCCTGACACTGCTCAGATTGCACAGCACAGACCCTCAGCACAGCTTGCTCATTCCAGTGTGTCCGGTAAGGACTTCACAGGCAGCCCCAGGCACCCTGCAGGACATCCTGCACCAGGGAACAAGGTTTGTTGCAGAAAGCAGGGTAGGAGCCTGAAAGCAAAGCATTAAAGGGAGCCCATGGGGTCCAGCAATGAGAGCAAGGGGTATTCGCAGGGAAAACCTGGTCTCCAACCATGACACGTGGCTGACCCAAGGGGGAAGGCTGCTCCAAGCCATCCTCCAGAGCCCAGCTGGCTCCAGGCCATACAAAAGCCCTCTCAATCATTTCCCAGCGCTGGGGAAGGGAGGTGTACATCCTTCCTGGCCTGGTTGGCAAGTCCATCCCAGCCAGGCATTCCCCCTGGGGTTGCCTTCTATTGCTGGGGTGCAGGGAGCTGGGGCAAGTCATGCCTGGTTCTCATATATCCCCTTCTCTGTGCCCCAGCCCTCCCCTCCTGCAGGGCACTTGGCTTCCTCACCCCAAGAGAAGCACCAGGTCCCCGGTCACTGATAGAAGACACCTTGGCTGACACCCAGGGCTATCACCCAATGCATCACCACCTCCTGTTGGGAAGGCACTGAGCTCAGCCCCCAGATATGGGCTTCCCCCAGGGTTACCACCAGCCCTGCAGCAAGAGAGTGTCCAGTGCATGGATCTATGCACATGCAGCATCCCTATGACATCCACAATGAAGTCGTGTATCCCTATGAGGTCCCGAATAGAGAAGGGTGAAAACTGCATGGTGCAATCAGTTTTACAGTAGGGGACTCAATGATCTTAAAGGTCTTTTCTATCCTAAATGATTCTATGATATGCACTTCAGGAGCCCTTTGCAAAGCACCTGGTGCATGGAGCTATTTGGCTCGGCAAGGGCTTACGTCATGGGGAGAAGATGCCATCTCTTACCCAGGGGCCTCCCTTTTGGAAGGAGCATCTCCAAATTCCTGGAGGTACATACTAACCGGCACAGACTGTGCTGGGAAGAGTAACAAGCCACGAGCTGGAGGGATCTGCTTACACCAGCGGGGTCGGGGACCTGGCAGCAGGATGTGCGAGGCTCCAGCAGCAGATACCTCCTCATACAGGAGGCACAAAATACATCAGGCTCCAAAGGGGTACAGTGAGAGATCCCTGCACCAAGCTGAGGTTTCATCCTGGAGGGAAAGGGGGTTCAGGGACTGCAGATAGATCATTCTGCACTGCAAGCCAGGGCTGGAGCAGTGCAGCGGGGCTGCAGTCACCCATCCAGAGGGAATGGTCAATCTACCTACAGTATTGAAGGTGAGCAAGCCAGCACTCACACATACCCCTTTCTTATCCCTCTGTCTGTCTGCCTTGGCACGCTGCCTGTCCCCATGCTCCATCTCTAAAGCTGTTAGACCTCACACCCTGTCTCACTGTCCCTACTTACACTACCGCATGGCTGCAGCATCCTGTAACACATCAAGGTTGTCTGTCCTCATCCCTCCTGTGGACCCCTTTGTACTTCAGTGCTCTTGTGCCAGACCTGGAGCTCTGCCATTGCCTCACTCCCAGGGCATGGGACAGCCCAAAATGTCCTTGTCAAACTGGTACCAGCACCAGCATTCCTGGCTATCCCTTGTTCCACAGCCACTTCTCCTCTGCGAGCAAGCAGGGGCCCTGAGCCAGGGCCCTTAATGCACTCAAGCTGGCTGCTGGCTCAGGCGCTTAATAGAGTCCAATTGTCTATTTTTCATTATTGAACAATTCCCTTTATTGGGCTTTTTGGCTTGTCCAGGAAATCCAATCAATAGGGTTCCCAAGGCAAACGCTGGCTTTGTGTCCTCTCCCTCTCACCAGTGGGATCTGCTCTGAACCCAACCACCCCATTGGCATCACTGGGAGCAAAGGCCTGGGAGCTGGAGGGGATCTCTGGTTGTCTGAACACCAATGAGGGTGGGAAAGCAATGCCAGCTGCATCCCAAGGGCTGTTAACGATCCCATGAGGGATTTGGGGTGCTTCTGATTTGGGGGGAAAGAGGGATATGCAGGGATGGGGAATGCTGATGCTGTCGGGAGCATGAAAGCTCTGCTGAATTAATCCTATCTGGAGCAGCCAGCTCTACTTCTCTGGGTACCACAGTCTGATTTTCACCTCAAATCCCTTCTTGACTACTTTTGGAGGTAACCTGGGATCTTCCCAATGCAAAGATGCAACAACCTGCATTACCTTGTTGTATAAAGGGACTGCTGTACCTCCTAGAGAGGAAACCACACATGGCAGCACACCTACACAGCCCCAAACAGCCACAGCAATGCTCATCCAGGCTTGTTCACAAGAGAGAGATCCACACTTCTCAGTTAAACAGACCTAAGAGCATCCTGTAGCCACGCTGAAGCTCTCTTCCCTTCCAGCACAACGTGGTTATCTCTATGCTGCGCACTGCAAACAGTCCTCAGCCCACTCCAATACCTGGCCCATGCTCACAAGTCACTGGAGACAGCATCCTCTGGCCTGGATCAAATGGAGCAATGTCCTCTGCTGCTGTTTGTATTGTCGCTATGGATGCAGCTGATGGCAGCCACGAAGGGGAGAGAGTAGGTGAATCCCTGCCCTCACTGCACATAAGGAAAGGAATAAGGATTAGTAGTGCATGATCTGAGCTGCTATTCCCCTTCCCAATCAGTGCACCCCATTTTAGTGGGCCTACATGCAGCAATGGAGGCTGGGGAGAAGTTCTCAGAGAGGAACTGCAGTAGTTTTCAGCCCAAAGCCACAGCCACAGCCACATTGCATGCCAAGGTTTTTTCATCTTTCAAACCCAGTTTCTGGGGTGAGAGGAAGATGCAGCTCCCAGCACAGCACTGATTGCCTCTTTGCTCATCACATCTGCAGATACAGCATTACCACCCCTGTAAAGGAAGCATGGCAGGGGGAGAGACCCAGTGCCAAAGAGAAGGGAAGGATCATGCCCAGGTAAAGCTACCATTGGGTATCACTGGTGTAGCTAGAAACTGGGGTCACACAGCATGAAACATGCTGGAAAAGCAGGTATCCTGAGGCACAGCCAGCTCTTACAGGGCATTTCCACCCTGTAAGGCTGCAGGGAAATGATGGAAATCTTGCTAGGAGTGACCCCTAAAGGCTGTGAAGCTGAAGAAACCCAAAGAGAAGGATTTTCTTAGGAAAAGGAGAGGGTACACGAGTAGATGGAGGAGAGGGGTGAAGGCTTTTGGTTTGGGTACGTGGCTGTCACTGAACAGGGAGAGTACATTCATGTGTGTGCATGCGCCTGCGTGGGATGCACAGTGATGCCTGAGTGTGTTTGCAGGATGAGGATGATTGCTGTAACAAAGACAGCTCAGATGTGTTTTTAAAGGGAGCTGCTTCTTTTCATGTGTCAGAAGCCCTTTTTGTATACTTAACGGGGCATTCAGATCCATTAGTGGTGGCAACAGGGCAGCAATGGCAAACAGGGCAGCATTCAGCCCACTGCAGCCTTTAAGGTACTTCTTTAAGTGTTCCTGTGCTGAAAATGCATGGCTTTGCACATGCAGCCTCACATGCACAGTATATCACAGATATATCCATACAGCATCCCAGGACCAGATCCAAGCACCCTATAACTGCACCACACACCCCAATTCAGGCTGTATTGCAAAACTCTGCATGTCTCAGAGAATTACTTGGGGCCGCCATGGTGCTGTTAGCACAACTGCCCAGTGAAGGAGCAGGATCTATCCCTCGGACATGTTGCACTTCAATCCTGGAATGGGAAAGTCAAAATACCCCAACCCAGGGATGTTTTTAGCCATCCCCACAACTCAGGGTAATCTGAGAGCCAATGAAATGGAAATCACTCATCACTGGGTGCTGGATCAAGCTTAATGCACTTGAACCATGACAGCTCGCAGGCCAGAGGGACGTGCTCCCTAAACTGTGAAGTGAGAAACTCATCACCTGGAGGCCACAGCCAGGAGAATCCCACGAATGGGCAAAGCCAAGTAACCCGGCCAGCGATGGGGTGCTTTGCATTCCGATTGGGATGGGTTTGCTCTTCTTTTTCTCCTCTAATCATTCATCAAAACTTCCTGTTCCTCGCTGGGCAGGATTCTTAATCTGTGGTTGATTTTGATACTGCTCTCTTCCACAAAGTTCCAATTATTCCTCTGATTCATTTGGTTTGCTGGTTCATTGTCCTACACTGCATTGGCACAGGGGACCACAAGCAGTAGAAGAAATAGGAGAAATAGGAAAAGGGGACTAAAAAGGGAAGAGAAAGATCAGTTTGGACAAGTCCTGGCACTGCAGAGTGTAAAGCACCACTTGGCAGATGCTCTGGAGGCCACGATGATGAGCACATTTAACCCCCAAACATAGCCAAGTGCCGTTCCCACATTTCCTTCCACCCAAATTCACTGGGATTAATCCTGATAAATCAAATTCCATTTCAAGTTGGATAAATCAAATTCCATTCCTTCAGTCTGAGCTCAGTTCTCTCTATGGGATTGCTCTCCTAGGCTCTGCAACCGTCAGTCACCACATGAGGGGTGTCTGCAGACCCACAGAGCCACCACAGCCATGGGGCAGGGTCACTGCACTTCTACAGGACTCTTGCACATGGAGGAGCCCCTCACTGGGATGGGGGAGCAGCCAGGCGGGTCTTAACAGATGGACACCATGAGGCACAGGTCCAGACACGGATCTATTCTGGGCATCTCCCATGCTCCACTGATCTGGTTTCCTTTGGCTCTTCCCCAGTAGACACAGCCTTGCTCCTGACAGGCTGGAGGTGCTCTTCTTCCCCTCCAAAGGTCATTCCCCATCCAAACCAACCCTGCTGTGGGTCACCTTGAGGACATGTGCAGGGAGATCCAGGCACTCACCACTCACATCAGCATCCTCTGGGAGAGACAGGAACCTCCAGCCCTGAGCATATGAAGGGGTAAGGGGAACCACCAAAATAGGGAGCTGCCTTTGAAACATGGAAGCTTTCTGCAATGCAGAAGTAGCTGAGGCACAGCTCAGGCCTTAGTGAACTCATACTCATGTGAAGCAACCTCTGCTCTCCCCATCTCCCTCCACTCTTACCCAGAGAAATCAGAGCAATGCCACCAAAGTTAACCATTATATTGGCTTTGCCTAAAGCAGCTCCTTGCACAAGGTAATGCTCACAAAACCCTCTGGCTGTTACTTTGCAGAGCTATCTTCTTCCTATCAGAACCAGCAGACTCCTCCTCACATCTGCTTGTCAAACTCCTCCAAGGAGGAGATGCAGGAGCTCTGAGAGGGACAAGGAGACACGTGTCAGCATCACCATCACTCATCACAACATTGCCACTCCTGAGAACCTCAGGACTTATTCTCAAGGCAGAATCAGAATCATGGAATGATTTAGGCTGGAAAAGACCTCAAGCTCATGCAGTCCCAACCCCCTGCCATGGTCAGGGGCACTTTCCATAAGACCAGGTTGCTCCAAGCTCCCTCCAACCTGGCCTTGAACATTGCCGGCAGAACAGTGGCTATAACTCCCACTACTGGGGCCCAACTGCATACATATGGGTTTGCAGTCAACCCTATGAAATCCTCAGGGCTCCAAGACCAAAGGAGGTGACAACCTTCTCCACTCTCCAACAAAGGATGGCTGGGATGCCAGGGCCTGTGTTGAGGAGCACAAATAAGCCCAGTCATAGGCACTGGCCAGGGATGTTAACATTGTGCTAACATTGCCTTTCACCCCTCAGCACCAGGGTGATGGGAAGGAATAGTCAGGAGAAGAGGTTGCACAGGTGGTAGATTGTTAAAAGAAGTGTGGTTTTGTGAGCATAAATTCTGAATTCACCATTTTTATGGGGTGGAATCACACTTGGGAAGAGGCGAAGTGTGATAGTAGCAGCATTGCACAAGCAGAGTTGGTCTAAGGATGCAGGAGCAGCAGGAGCAGAAAGGTATTTCATTAAAGCAAGTGGTATTATCCCCCAAAAAGAACCCCCCAGCCCCATGTTTAGGTGCACCAGCCCTTCTCTCTCTTTCCCACATATATGAGGAACCCTTCCAGTGCAGGATTAATTGAACAGCATCATTCCTATATGAGAGGTCCAGCTGGATGAAAGCAGTTCAGGGCTCTTTTTTACTTCCAGTCCCAAACCACTGAGCATGGGACCAGGCAGTTGCTCCTCTGGCCTTGAGCTGGTCTGGTTGACACTCAAGGCTCTGTATGGAGCCAGGGAATGCTGTCAAAGAAATAAGCTTCTCCTCATGCACATGAGTGTCAGAGATGACACTGGAAGACAGCCTGCCCTCCTAGGTGAGGACAGTGATGGCATGCTGGCACCTAAGTGATACTGGAACAGGGTTTGGCTCCATCACCTCCTGAATTACCTGCCTTTGCCTGGTTAAAAACCAATTAATCCTGCTTTTCCAGAGGGACACAATTTGTGTGAACACCAGCACATGCAGAACATCCAAGCAGCAGTTTTTCACACCAACTTTCCAACAAGCATCATGCAAATGGCCAACAGGACCTCAAAGAGGCATTGAGGATGGACAGCTTGACAGCAACCATCCCATCCCTGCCTGCTGGCTTGGAGGGGCTCGCCAACAAGGCAGGCATTGGGAAAGAGTAAGAGGATAAGCTCACAAAAAGGGAAAGATGAAAGGATGGACCAGAGAGACCCCACAGCTAGATGATGAATAGCCAAAGTGGCAAATAGATGCGATCGTGCAATACTGTATGGCAAAAGAAATGTGTCAAGGAGATAAACAAGCAAACTGAAGATGCCTGGTGTAGGTGAATGGATGAGTGATAGATCCATTGAGCTGCTAGGCAGGTGATGGATACCCTGGGGGGGGACACCATAGGTAGAGGGATGTGTGCGTAGCGGGAGCCATGTGTAATCTGTATCCCTGTGTGCGAATCACTTCCCTGCAGTCCCCTTGGGTCCCTTTTAAAAGAGCATTTCCATAAGCATTAGGAAGGGGGGGGCTCAGGAGTTGGGAGGGGTGGATAGAAGAGTTTGTTACCAACTCACCAGGTTTTGTCTTCGAGAGAAAATGATCCTTAAACAAACCAGGGTTTATCAGGACTTCAAACGCTCACACGGACGCATGAAGAAAACCTCAAACCCACAAAACAAAAACAAGGGGGGGGGAGAGAAATCCAAAGTAAAAAGAAGAATTAGGGAAAAAAGCCCCATATTTTCGAGTCAGCTGAGAAGTGACAAAGTAATTTGCTCCTGGCAGTCTATCACGGCAGTCTAATTCCCAGTGACACCATTCAGCTGCTGACTACACTAACTGTCAGAGTCAATTAGCCGGGAGGCAGCAGCGCAAAGTGTTTACGGGTGCTAAAATTCACTCCGCACACTGTGCGGAAGTGATTAAAAAAGGACTTAGAAGGGAAAGGGGGGAAATTCAAGCAGGTGGATTCATGCTAAAGATGGTTCTGCCTCGTCCTGAGACGGCAACAGGGCTTGGAGGATGCCAGGAGGGAAGGTAACAGGGCCAGGACTGAGGGCACGCAGGGGTGTCATGGGTGACTGGGCACATTCATAGAGTCATGGAATGGTTTGGGCTGGAAGGGAGCTTAAGATCGTCCAGTTCCAACCCCCTGCCATGGGCAGGGATGACTCACACTGCACCAAGTTGTTCCAAGCCCCTGTGTCCAACCTGGCCTTGAACACTGCCAGGGATGGGACGGCCACTGCTTCTCTGGGCACCCTGTGCCAGCACCTTGGCACCCTCACATTAAAGAGCTTCTTCCTTATCTCCAAGATAAATCTCCCTGTTTCAGTTTGAACCCATCACCCCTTGTCCTATGACTGCAGTCCCTGATGAAGAGTCCCAGCAACAGCCCTATAAGGCACAGATGAACTCAAGAAGGTGCCCCATTTGCTATGTTGCCCAGCGATAGACAAAGGTTTTTCCTTTCCTCCCGGAACATAATGCTGTGTGGAGATGAATCTCAAAGTCTGAGGTCCATCAGACTACCTTGCATCCTTTAAACTCTTGAATTTTTGCCATCATTACTTCTGGATAGGGAGGTGGAAAAAGCATATCCAGAAGGAGCTTTTGCAACATGATTCAGGCATGTGGAAATCACCATGTAGGAACTGGATGATTTTCCTATGTTGGGAAGATTTTTATATATATATTATGTATATTCCTTTACTTTTCATTTCCTTCTCCCCCAGTCAATAGACAGGAAGAAGATTTGTATAGAAGCAGAAAATCCCCCTCCTCTCCTCCATCTCAACTCACCTGGGGCCAAATCAAAATGTTCCCTCTCCTCCCTTTGCAAACACATTACAATTATGACTTTTTCTTTCTCAACAGCAATGCTTTCACATTCCCCAAGATGAAGACAAAAGGCTGAAGACAGAGTTTATGTGAACAGGGGATGTTTTGACAGTTTCAAACCTTCCCATGAAAAATTGATAAAGGAGTACCTGGGTGTTCCCTTTCCTGGGAAAACCATCAGTTCTAGCCAATTGTCTTTGGTTTTTAGAGCAAGAAAGTCCTGGCTGGATATTGAAAGTATCCCAGAGTGTCCAAGGCAGTGTGGCTACTGCAGATGTAGGAAGGAATCATAGAATTATGGAATGGTTTGGGTTGGAAAGGAGCTTAAGATCGCCCAGTTCCAACCCCCTGCCATGGGCAGGGACATCTCATATTAAACTATGCCACCCAAGGTTCTGTCCAGCTTGGCCTTGAACACTGCCACAGATGGAGCATTCACCACTTCTTTGAGCAACCCATTCCAGTGTTCATCACCCTCACAGGGAAGAACTTCCTTATCTCCAACCTGAACTTGCCCTGTTTCAGTCTGAACCCATCACCCCTTGTCCTATTACTCCAGTCCCTGATGAAGAGTCCCTCTCCAGCATCCTTGTAGCCTCCTTCAGACACTGGAATCTTCTCTGAGGTCTCCACGCAGCTTCTCTTCTCCATGCTGAACAGCCCCAGTGCTCTCAGCCTGGCTTCATACAGAAGGTGCTGCAGTCCCGGATCATCCTCGTAGCCTCCTCAGGACTTAGAATCATAGATTCATAGAATAGTTAGGGTTGGAAAGGACCTTAAAAGGACTTGCTCAAACCCATCTCCTCAAGCCAATAGTAATACTGAAGCCAAACTCATTTCTTCACCACTTTCCCTCCTTGTCATATGAAATGTGCTCACGTTTGTGGGTTTTCCACAATTTTTCTCAAGTCAGACGTGACACCAGAAATAAATCTACCCCCAGGGGCAAGTTCTTTCCTCCAGTGCTGAGATGTGGGGTGTCCCAATGAGGCCACCATCTTCATCACTGCTCAGAGCAGGACATGGTGCTCATGGGGTCAGATCTCTTCCCGTTGCACTTGTTTTGCTACGCTCTCTTTTGCTCTGGTTTGAGCCCTGTGCTGGATGAGAACCAGGGAGGCAGGAAGACAATTTTCTGGTGTCTTCATGTCCTTCTAGCAAGAGCAGGTGGTTGAGGAAAAAGGATATTGATCTGGATCCATCCCATAGCCCTGGCCTTTAAAGCTGCCCCTTTCCACAGCTGCCTGCCCCCTCTCTCTAGGGAGGAATTCTCCTTCCGTGCAGAACAGGGTAATTGCAAAGGGCAACTCAACACTGGTATTTACTGACGCTGCTGTGCCTTCGCTTTCGAAGCACCAGCTCTCTAATAGCGTGCATCAGCTCTTATGAGATGGGAAATGCTTCCTTCTATTTTGATATGGAGAAACTGAGGCAAGAGATGTGAGCTCACCCAAAGTAGGTATCTCTATGTTGGGTTTTCCCGTGGGAGAGTCACAGGCTTTGTATGCACCACCATGGAAATGAGTCAAACAGCTCATACCGTAAAGCAGATGTTATCTCCCCATAACAGTGGTGTCATCTCATGCCATCTAGCTTCTTCTGAGTCGGATTCCACTGTAATGGTCCAGCAGGAGAGGTCTGAGAGTCCCACACTCACACCTTCTGTTCTCCTACCTCCTTTAGCGCATACTTGAATGCTGCCATACCATGGTCAAACAACTTGCACCCTTATCTCCATTGCAAAGGGCAACCAGCAGCAAGCAAAAGCAAGTGAAATTTAAGGCATCAGAATCCCACCTGGAAGAGGCAGGTAGAATTCCAACTAACTCAGAGCAGGAGGAGGAGGATGCCATTCCCAGGCTGGTTCTTGGGAAGAGATCTCAGAATCACAGCGAACACAAAACACCAGGCAACGCTCTTTGGCTGTGACCTCAACCTTCTGGCTCCAAATCACTAAATGCAACCTAATAGCAGCTATTTCTGCCCCTAAGCAGCAGTAACATTAAACGCTGGACCCTTGGCTTGCTCATATGCTGCTATCTGCCTGCTTCTTCTCCCAGCCTTCAATAGATTGTGCTCAATGACCACTCTTAGGAAAAGAGGTCAAGTCCCAGCTTTGCTAATATGGATTTTAGGCTGGAGTCATCTCATCTATTGCTCTGCTGTAAACCTTTTGCAGGTTTAGCTGTACAGGCTTTGGTCTGTGGTCCATAGTACTGCTGGAACGCAAGTAGCAACAGTGGCTGCTGCTCAGGACAAGTTATGTAGCCCAAGGAAGAAAAGCACCTACCCCAGTGCAGACAAGAACCCTCATGCCCTCAAGAAAGGCCTGTGCAGCTCAATGCTTCAATGTTGGAGGTTTAAGATCCCAACAGCACTTCTATTGCATCAATAATGTTCCTCATGCATGAGACTATTCTGGCCAAGCTGTCTGTTCTGGCCAAGGGCAGCTGCACAGCAGGATCCTTGTTGCTCAAGTTACAATAGGTCCCAACATGGTCACCTGGCTCCACCCAACACTTAGGGATACAGAGGGATGAAGGCAGAATTGTTGTCCTGCTTCTTGGTCAGGCAGCCCCGGGCCAGCAAAGCGCTTCACCCAAGCAGGGCACTGGTGTCCAAACCAAGCCTACAAGCCTTGAACCTCCCACCAAGCACAGCAATGATGACACCAGCAGGTTAGCATCTTACCACTGAGCTTGTTGAATTGGAAAACCTCTGGATTTGTAGCAGTTTCCTAACAGAAACCTCTAGAAACATTTATGGGATGAATGGAGGAGTTGCTCGTTGACCAATTCCATCTATTCTGCTCAATCACTGGTGAGTTATCAGGAGGCTACTTGGCATACTGCCATTCAGCAAAGTGGATGAGGACACTCTGGAAAGAGCTCTAGGTCCTGAGCACACCCCATAGCAATATGGGAGGGCTGGTCTACAGTAGGTCCCACTTCCCAACCATAGAAGTATTGAGGCAATGTGGATGCAAGCAATGAAAGGGAGTCTTCTCTGCTGCTGGGCAAATGTTGTTCTTCCCTTTGCTCAGCACCACACTGCACACCTTGCTTTATACACTGTGCGTCAAGGGTCCCAAATGCTTCACAGGTGACTGAACACCCCTTTGCCTGTCACCAAGGCTATCAGTTTCAGTTGAGCATTAACCAAAGACAGAGGTATCCTGATGGTGGAGTCCAGCCGGTCCTACACACCAAGTACTGCAGCCTGGTGGGACACTTCAAGGAAAAGGTTTTATGAAGGAATGGGCTCATTGGAACTTGACAGGTAAAACTGCCTTGCACTTCTCAGGTGCTTAGAGAAAACAGGGAGGTAGAGAGAGGATTCTCCGTAGATACCAGCTCACTCTGATAGACAACCTGAGTACTTGGAATTACCAAATACCCTCTGAGCTGAAGGATGCAGTTGGCTCTGAAAGCAGAAAACCTTAGCTCTGAATACCACCATGCATGCTGGAAGCAGCTCCTAAACCAATTACTCTTTACAATCAGAGGTTGAGTTCTATGTTGAGTCCATCTCTTCCACCACAGGTCTCTATACCCTGAAGGAACACGCAGTGTTGAGAAACCTGTGCAGAGAGTCTATAGGACATTGGCAGAATGATGTTGGAGCAAGTACAGAGGAGGACAAATGGAGGATCAGGGGCTGCAGCACCTTCTGTATGGAAACAGGCTGAGAACATTGGGGCTGTTCAGCACAGAGAAGAGAAGCTGTGTGGAGACCTCAGAGAAGATTCCAGTGTCTGAAGGAGGCTACAAGGATGCTGGGGAGGGACTCTTCATCAGGGACTGCAGTGATAGGACAAGGGGTGATGGGTTCAGACTGAAACAGGGCAAGTTCAGGTTGGAGATAAGGAAGAAGTTCTTCCCTGTGAGAGTGGTGAACACTGGAAAGGGTTGCCCAAAGAAGTGGTGAATGCTCCATCTGTGGCAGTGTTCAAGGCCAAGCTGGACAGAGCCTTGGGTGGCATAGTTTAATGTGAGATGTCCCTGCTCATAGAAGGAGGCTGGAACTGGATGATCTTCAGGTCCTTTCCAACCTTACCTGTTCTATGATTCTATGTTCATGGCAGGAGAGCTAGGATTCTATCAGACATTGCAAAGAACACCCAGGGAAGGTTTCCACCGTACTCCAGAACTCATCCATCAGCTCCTTCCCAGCAGCCTCCATGCCCAGGTCTGAAATCTGGACCTATGATATTACTGACATAAGAGCTCTTCTGGGTTTGTCCTGCCACCTATCCTGATGTTGTAGGAACCTCATCCAGAGCAGTTGCCCACAGTAAGACATTGCCATCCTCTTCTTGTGCCATCTCTAGGACCATTTCCAGCCAGATGAGTCTAGATGTCAGATAACAGACCCTGTTTGAGACTCAGTAATCAAAAGGCTGCTTACTCTGCTGCATTTTTAAATGAAAAGCGGAGTACAGAGCAATATAAAACCATTCTGTGTCATTCACGTTTCTTTTATTCTGCATCAAAGCTAAGTAGAAGATTTTTGGAGACATCATTTTCAACACAAAACATCACAGGGAGCATTTTTTGTGTGTAGAGATTTCTTTTTCCCCCTTTCATAATGATTATTTTCCTCCCCCTCTGCTAGTGGAGGAAAAGGATTGGGGTTGTTTTAGAATCATAAAATTGTTAGGATTGGAAAGGACCTTAAGATCATCTAGTTCCAACCCCCATGTCAAGGGCAGGGACACCTCACACTAAACCATGCCACCCACGGCTCTGTCCAACCCAGCCTTGAACACCACCAGCGATGGAGCATTCTCAATTTCCCTGGGAAACACATTCCAGTGCCTCACCACCCTTACAGGAAAGAATTTCTTCCTCATACCCAATCTAAACTGCCCCTGTTTCGGTCTGAACCCGTTACTCCCTGTCCTATCACTACAGTCCCTCATGAAGAGTCCATCCCCAGCATCCCTATAGGCCCCTTCAGATACTGGAAGGCTGCTATGAGGTCTCCACACAGCTTCTCTTCTCCAGGCTGAACAGCCCCAACTCTCATCCTATCTTCATACAGGAGGTGCTCCAGTCCCCTGATCATCCTCGTGGCCTCCTCTGCACTTGTTCCAACAGTTCCATATCCTTTTGATGTTGAGGACACCACAGCTGCACACAGTACTCCAAGTGAGGTCTCACAAGAGCAGAGTCGAGGGTCAGGATCACCTCTCTCATTCTGCTGGTCATACTCCTTTTGATGCAGCCCAGAACACGGTTGACTTTCTGGGCTGCAAGTGCACACTGAAGCCGGTTCATGTTCATTTTCTCACCAACCAACACCCCCAAGTCCTTCTCCTTGGGCTGCTCTGAATCTCTTCTCTGCCCCACCTGAAGCTGTGCCTGGGATTGCTCTGATCCGGGTATAAAATTTAGCCTATTTTAAGGAGAAAAGAAGAAGGAAACCAAAGGACAAATAGAAAATCAATGTCCTGTAGGAAGTGTGGTCAAAGGACAAATAGAAAATCAATGTCCTGTAGGAAGTGTGGTCAAAAGACTCGGTTGTGTCTTCTTGTGAGATTTTGCACAGAAATGCTGCCCTAATGCAACAGATCCTGAACCTGGGAACATCTCTGGCTGCTGCTGAGGCTGTCTCCAAAAGCAGGGCGCTGGGCTTCACCAGCCCTTTGGTTTTGCACAATAATGTGTTTTTCCCCTCAGAATAGCAATTTAAAGGCTTCATCTCTCCAAGGAATTTAGCAGGGAACTTCCTTGAGGTCCCATAGGAGACAGGAAAGCTGTGGCAGGGTGAGAACATCTCCCTTACTGCTGCAGAGCAGTTTTTGTCTCCTCCTCGTGCACTATCACTGAAATCACCAGAAATCATCAGTGACAATGGGACCTGCAGAGATTCAACCTCCTGCTGCTCTGTCACCAGCCATGTGTCTCATTATGTTTAATGTCACTTGAGGTGACCAGCCACGGAACGTGTTCCTGGTACACTGCAAGTGCAATGCAAGTTTTGTAATTGTAGGCTACAAACTCCCCCCATGTGGAGTTTTGGGGTAATACTTTGTGATTATTCAAATTTCACCCTTTCTTTTCCTTAAAATGTGTAGAGACAGACAGAGAAATTCAAAGGCCAAATTCAGTGTGAAACTGCAGCTGAGTCATCGTGGAGCTGTGGAACATGGCTGTGTGCTGTCATCTGGGGGGTCTGTATGACTTATCATAGAGCAGTGCCTGCATGATCCAACAGACAAAGGCAAAGTTTGACCAATGCATAATGGGGATGCACAGCAAGTTGGCAATGAAGGGAGTAATTAACCATAGCAAGAAGAAAACAGCCCTCCAGCTTCTGAGGATGCTGCTACAGGTGAGATGGTCCTGTCCAGCCAACAGTTAGAGGTTCAAAGGAGAACTCATGGCCAAAGATGACAAAAGTAACTGAGTTAAAGGAGGTTAGTGAGCTATGCACCAGCAGCTGAGCTGTGTGGACTTTTCACATACAAACATATGGATTTGCTTAAGAATCACCACCCCTGGAAGGGCTCACAACCCATGTACATGAGGCCCTCAGTGACATGGTTCAATAGTGGCCTTGGATTGCTGGGTAAAGGCTGGACTTGATGACCTTAAAGGTCTTTTCCAACCCAGTTGTTTCTGTGATTCTGTGATTCTAATTGGCATCATTCACACCAAAGCATTTGTGTGGCTGAGATCCCCAAGGACATGAGGGTTACCACAGCCCAGCTGATGAATGAGAAGATTAGTTACTGCTAATCTTTAGATTTAGTTACTGCTTGTTGTGGGGTTGCTGAAGGTTGAAGAACAACACGTGCCAATCGCAAATAGCAGTAACTCCACCACGTGTCTGAGACCAACATGTTGCACTTAATGCAGTTATGACTGCCTTGACGTGTCCTACCAACCTTGTGTAGCAGATGTTGGCGTCAACACATCTCATTCCCAGTGATACGCAAAAGAGCCTGGCACCTAGCAAAGCTCTACACTGCACAGCTCTTGTGTCCTAACCTCAGGGCTACCACTCCATACAGGAGCACTCCAGCATGTCCAGATGTTCACCAAAAGCCATCTTTCAACCATAGAATCATGGACTGAGGCACATAGAAAACTCACAGGCTGTTTGCAGGTGATTTATCAGCTCCAATAACGGGGCCACATTCATTCTACAAACCACTCCAGTGGAGCAATTGATCTTGTCCATCTATAGGAAATCCTTCAAGGAGAGCCAAAGGACTCATGGTATCAGTGACCCCATCAGGCCACTTGGTGACAGGATGTGCAGGTGTCACACAGAGGCATCTGAGTCCATGGGGCTGATGGTTCCCAAAGAAGGGGTGACTTTGGGCATGCTGCCTTAAGGCTGCATTGACATTATGGCTGCAGAGAGGCAAAGCCTGAACCAGTCAGCCCTATGCCACTGGTTATCTGGGGCAAGAGGGTGCAAACACTTCTGGGGCTCCGTGCTCTTGCCTTTGGACATTGCATCAGTTTGGGACATTGCATCAGTTTGGACACACCTTAGGCTATTTCAAGGTATTGACCTTTCCAAACTGCTGGCACTCTGATACTCATCAGGAAGAGAAAGGTGTGATTAGGAAATATCCATGAAGCTTTTCCTTATGACCCTCCAGTATAAAGGGCTTCAGATCCTTGTTCCCAAATGCACTAAGCATTTCAGATACAGAGCAGTCCTATGCTCTTTATCATAGAATCGTTTAGGTTGGGACAGACCTTTAAGATCACAGAATCATGGAATGGTTTGAGTTGGAAGGGAGCTTAAAGCCCCTCCAGCTCCAACCCCTGCCACGGACAGGGACACCTTCCACTGGAGCAGGGTGCTCCAAGCCCCTGTGTCCAACCTGGCCTTGAACACTGCCAGCGATGGGGCAGCCACAGCTTCTCTGGGC
>JASSUY010031992.1:17804-32603 GCA_032466535.1 Forpus xanthops | reverse complement strand
CCCTGCCCATGGCAGGGGGGTTGGAACTAGATGATCTTAAGGTCCTTTCCAACCCTAACTATTCTATGATTCTATATTCAAACTAATCAAGCATGCTCAGCATTCAAAAGATAAGACAATACTGAAAATGGGTAGTGGGGTGATAGAAGGAATGAAGATTTTATGCAAAATCAAAACTCGTGGTCTGAGTAATGGCTGGGAGAAGATATGCCTGCTGGTGGCACATATAGTACAAGAGCAAATGTAAGCAAGAGGAAAACGGCTGCATCTAAGAACAGTGAAACATCACTGCTACAAAAATGAACTAGTTACAGACATGCTGGGTATTGGAAGTCTCAGATATCAGAGAACTTAAGACTCCAGAGCCCACTTTCAATTTCTTTCAATGAGAGAAGAAGAAAAATGAAATTTATTTTATAAGGCTGGAGCCTAAAGATTCCTAGAAAAGGAATTAAATGGGATGACTGCTTACAAATCATGGGAGCCTTTATTATAAAGCAGCAAGGTCCTAAAGCTGGAAAGCCTTTTTATAATTATACAGAACTGGTATTTTGGGTTCAGTTGTAGCAAAAGCCATCACAAGTCTCCAGCACCAGGATAAGACTTTAATTCCTTCCCACTCACTGTGGCTCCTTGAGGGAACAGAGGCAACATCCCATCTTTCAGGCTGAAGCCTGGGTGGTTTTCTGTCCAGAGCAACCTTTTGTAGCACATCTACCCCCAAAAGACAAAGTAAAGAAACCAAGGATTCCTCGCATTGCTGCACACCAGATGAGGGACATGAACACATCACAGCTAACTGCTGCAAGCCTCTTCCTTGCTGGACAAGTCAGCGGGTTACACAAGCACTGGATTTCTAAACATATGAACCAGCATACAAGCTTACCATCAGATATTCGAGCTTTAGGCCCTGGAACAATGGGGTATTTTTAACAAGAATTCGAAATGCTCCGCATGATATTGCTTTATAAAAGATAATGGCCTCATTTTACTTCCCGCTTTGCAGCAACAAAATTTTTTGTGTTGTTTACAAGCTGATAAGAGTATTTGCTTGCATATAGTATTTAGAAACTATGTTATAAACAGACAAGGGATTAAAATCATTGGGACTTAAAAGGCAAGTTTGTTCTAAAGCACACATGTGAAATACAGAGAAGCAATGAATGTTTAAAGAAACAGACAAATTCCATTGGAAAGTAAGAAATACACTTCTCAGCAGTTTCATTTTTCAGCTGTGTTTCCAACTCAAACATTTTGTCCTTGTAGACAACAAAAACACATGAAAGTGAGTGAGCAGAAATCAATTACAAAAGTGAAACTACTGTCTGCTTTTACTGCCGGAGGAAAAAGGTTTTTCCAATGCCTGTTCTGTGCATCTTGGCAGTTAAAACTATTTGTGTTGCTTGAACTTAGAAATCCTTTAATTAATTTATTTTTCAACTGATGCAACTGCTGGCACCCCAGTTAGAGAACTTTGCTTTGAATAAAACAGGATGTTGTTGAACATAGTGATTTCCCTTCAAAAAGCCTTCAAAGGGTGTCAGTCCTCTTGCATTTGTGCTTCTAAAATGCCTTCCACAACAATGTGCTGACTCGCAACAAGGAACATGGGCATTATCACAATACAAATAAAGGCACGACTAACTGCCGGGCACAAACACAGAAGTAAAGTAGTTAACGTTCTCAAGCTCAGGTTTGATAGAGAACTGAGAACGCTGCCTGTATGCATATCAAGGCAAGAATAATGCAAAAGAAGCAACCCACATAAAATCCTTCATTATACATATATCAACTAAATTTCTCTATAAGGCTGTTACACATGAGCTCTTTCAAGACTATAGTGAACAAACACGTACAGAAATTACATAGTTTAATGTAAACTTAACCATAAGAATTCAATAAACAAAATGGTTAAGAACCAAAGATGTTCAAGCAGCAACAACAACGTCTGCAGTATCAAACACCTACAAAATGTTTCTAAAGTGCAATGCCAAAATGCAGCAGTTCACGGGAAGCTTTTTCTTCATACAATAGTACTAAATTTATGATGTTCTATTCCCAGATGAAGCTCAGAAGCGGACTCTGCTAGATTACATTTAAAAACTGAGCCACAAACAGACCCAAGTAAAGTATTGACAATTGCGTAATACAGCTCAGCTAGCTAAAACAGCCACAATTTCTTCAACATACATAGAAACATGTGGTATGTTGGGTTTTTTTTCTTTGCAAACATCAGCCCATGGTTTCCAGGATGATTCTTTGATTAGTAAAAGGTTCAAAGAGGCTGTTGGACTTAAACAGAACTGTCAAAATAGGTCAAAATGGTAATTCCTCAGCTCTCCCAGGGGAAATCTCCAGGATTGCAGAGATGCACATGCCAACACAAAGACAGTGTTGATCAGCAAACATACCACATTAACCATTTAATTTTTGCCTAGAAAATAGTGTTTCTGTGGCTATAGCAGAATCCACTCTAACAGCTGAGCCAAAGACTTAGACCAACAGCTAACAGCCCCACTGCCTATCTCCATTCCTGTTGTCACATACAGAACCCGTCTGTACTGAACATTGCTGGTACCAAGATTAGCAGTTTCAGACGTGCTCAGGAGTTTCTGCCACCAGGAAAACGTTATCTAATGTATCTTTCATAACAAGGTGCAGGAAAAAGAGGCAAACATTGCTGGCTTATAAAGATCTGTTAGGGATCCAAGCAAGAGCATTTCCCAAGCTCCACAAAATTAGTGAGCACAGGGGCCAACTTGTAACACTTCAGACACTCACGCACTGGGCTTAGCTAACAGGAAAAAGCCCTGCATCAGCTTTTAAAAACAGGGCACAGGAATTATTACTCATAGTGTTAAAAGGGCTTTTACAAGGTTTTTTCCACACTTGAAGAAAGTTGAAGCAGTTAACTGCATTAAGTTTTATGATCCCCCTTTCCCTAAAGGAACTAAGCTATGCTTGCATTTAAAAAACTGGTGATACATAGGAAAAACACAGTGACGAATAGCCCTTTTATGAGGGACACATACTGTCCAAACATTGCTTGAGAACAGTGTGACTGAGAGATGTTTTCCATGAAGGAGAACCTATTAGGAACAATTTGAGTTCTTAACATACAGCTATTCCAGCACTTCTTTTGTAGGAACCTATTTAAATTAATAAGCCACTTTCATACTATTTTGCTACTTTTCACACTTTTGCAACTAAGTTTGGAAAAACAAATACTCATTAAAAAGTCCTAAGAATCATCAGCCATGCATACAACATTTGGTCACTTTATATTAAAAGCCTGTGTATTAATATATTCATGACTTATAAAGGGTAGAGGCTTTCACGAATCATTAACCTACATTATTAACTGTTACAGCATCCAACAGCTTGTTCACGGTAATAGCATGTAGCTACCTATTCTACCTTGTATTACCGTGGTCACACCCCTGTGTAACATGCCCATAATGTGTTTATAACTTGCAACAGTTCATAAATGACTTATAAAGAAATCTTGAAATATGCCCCTGTATCTTTTTTTTTTGTAGTTGCTAAACCATCTGGGCTCTGAAGACACAATATGTGAAAGCACGAGGCAAAGATGAAAACAAGATGTGATTTTAAGATGACGGATGAAGAAAGAGAGCATGGTTGAAAGAGAAATATTCAAGGTATTGAGCACTCTCAATATAACCTAATATTGCAATATGATCAAGAGCATAATTTTATGAAGTTTTAAATGGGAAGCTGGAGAAGTTAAGCAGCAGTTTATGTATACATCATTGAATTGCAACCCAAACACAAGCACAGAATTGAACTTTCAGTCAGTGTAACTGCTTACCAATTTCAGCAGGTAGTTGCTTGATTTTGTTCTCTCGTATGCTAAGCATGGTGAGCTTTGACAAGTTTTTGATATCCTTTTCCACAGTAGTTATACGATTAAAGCGTAGATAAAGAGTAGCGAGAGAGCTTAGCCTATACACCACCGAAGGGATTTCTCTAAGTTTGTTATGCCGCAGGTCAAGCATGCGCAGCTTCTTCAAGTTATCAAGAGAGTCAGGCAAACTGGTGAGCGAGTTCTCACTCAGCGCCAGTGTCATCAGGTTCACAAGACAGCCCACCTCTGCCGGGAGGGACTGCAGTTTGTTACTGTATAAATAAAGTTCTGTTAACTGCGTTAGCTCTTTGATAGCTGATGGAAGCATGTGTATAGACCTCTTGGATAAGTCCAAGCGCATTGAATTCTCTTCCCGGCATTTATTTAGCTCTTTGATCACTTCAGCATTGCTGGATTTTTTGCGGGTACCTGTGGCCGGATTAGGTCTTTTTATCGTATTGTCCACTGAAAAAGCTACCCCAGGCTGTGTGCCACTGGAGTCCTTCTTTCCATCTTTGGCATCTTTCCATTTGGTCTTAGGTTCCTTTTCTTTGCTCTCTTTCCCAAATCCTCCAGAGGCTTTGGCCTCCTTCTCCCTTTCTTTTGATGATGTGACTTTTGGATCCTTCTCTTTACAGTCCTTTTCTTTCCCTAGATTACTACTCATGGTGACTCAATGTTTAGCAAGCACCACATGAAATCCGTTTCTGAAGTTCACAAGAATAATTCACTGCTGAAGCAACAAGGATCCTTAAAATATGCAAGCGCTGAACCAAGGGAGGAGCTTCAGAGGTGCGATACCCATTTGCTACATATTGGTTCTGAAGGCACTCTTTTCTGATCCTGGTATCAGGAGATTCACCTCTGGAGATCAGAAGGTCAAATGCTCCGTATTAGTACTTCTGGAACACAGAGAAAGGAGAAGCCAAAGTTAGTGTAAATACAAAACTTAACTTCCAGTTGAACGTTGGATGGCTTTACACCAAGCCTGTGCTCACTAACCCAAGTTAACAATTAGTCCTTTTCTTCAACTGTCAATGAAAAACCCAGTGCTAAAGCAAAACCACTACACATGTAGCTCAGAGGACCCACTGTGGTAGAAGAGCTACACTAATTACTATACTTTAGCAAAGAAAAGTTACAGTTTTTAAATATAACACTGCTTTCAGTGCTACATTTGAGTCACCATCTTGTGTCTTAGCTAGCTCTCAGCATAGCACTCTGTTTCTCAAGAGAAATAACCTCACTTCCCTCCATGCCAAATCAGTTAATAAAGATCTGCTGCAATTTTAAGTGCCTGCCTCTTCAAACAAACCTGTACAGGATTATTCTTTCAGCACCAAAGAGTCTCACTTCGATCTACAATGAAATCTAATATGCGACTGTAATACGAACACTTTGCCTCCAGATCTCCGTCCTGACCAGCTCTGACCCACACGGCTCTGCTTTTAACGTGGAGCAGAATGTTGCCACCAGCTTCACTGCTTTGAAGATGCAAACATGAGAGGTTTTAAAATAAACCTATCAAAAAGTCAACTGAAACCTCAGAAGAAATAATGTATTATGCTTCAAGAAAAGCAAAATTATGAAGGAATTTCTCATGAGAGTAGGATATAACATATCTTTTGACAGCATCTTGAATTCTTCCCCCCTCAATGACTATAATGCAGCCTAATGAGTGAACAGATGTCTGAAACCTATAGAGCCCCATTTACATTTTTACAAAATCATCATGTATCATAGAAAGTAGTTTTGCTTCTTGTTGCAATTCAAAACACAACATGCCCAAGAACTTCACTACTCTGAACACTCTGGAGAGGTTTGTGAATGTATCTTTGTGGAAGAAAATAAATGGTCAGTCAATGGCAACAATAATTTCATATCTTCATGTTAGTCCACCTTTTAGCCTAGAACCAGCTTTCATTCATCAATGAAATTTGTATCTCAGAAGAACACCTTCTTTCCCCAACCACCTGAGCTATGTTAAAATACCCTTAAAACGTCCACAGGAGCCGTGTCACTATCCCCACATTCCAACTTCTGCACAAGTTCATAAAGTTCGTAATCAAAATCAATGAAATAATATTTTGCATACTTAAGCCATCAGCAAGTACTAGAGATACAACCACTTCTTCAGCAAAGCTCAACTATTTTTAACTGCAGTTATGCTATGTACACTTGTCTTCAAGTATAAACATGTGCTCAGAGAACACAGAAGAGCAGACTTTGCTCAATATTTGTTCAGTTTGAAAAAAAACAAGTGAAGAAAATCTATTTAAGGATGGTAAGAAGGGCAAGCCACTTTACCTCAGCTGCAAATCAGGCTGTTTAGTAACAGAGCTCAAAAGAAAACCTCACCCAGGAGGTGGCTTTCAGTCCTTCACCCCAATTCATTACTGCTGCAGTGTAATGTTTGTAGCACATGCTACAAACTCCATGATATCAAAACCCATGCTGCCTTCAGTTACTGTGCTCTAGACAACTCTGCTGTAAAGGACCATGGCCATTTGCTAGCAGCACCAAGCAACAACAGCTTTTACCTTTGATGCTTTCTCTAACACAGAGTTCTCTAAAGCAGCACAAGTCAGGTCCTTAGTACATCCTTAAGATTCCCACCCAGCTTTTACACCATCCATTAACCTGACCCTACCCTCAACATTACTAACCTCACTACATTATATCTGAAAACTCATTCTCAGCACTGTATAATCTACATGCTCATAAAAACTTCAGCAATAGAAAACGCAGTGACTCGAAGTGCAAAAACGCAGCTGACTAAAGGGTGGGAGCCTGAAACGCCTGACAACTTGTTTTCAGAGTGAAAGGTAACACAAAGAATCCAGAACACAGATTCTACATCCTGATAACACACAGAGAACTCAGCCATGTAGCAGTGCTAGACAGCTCCTGCTCCACATCAAGCCCCTCAAGTGCAAAACACTCGAAGGGCTGCTGCTCTCATGAGCTTTCAGTGTAATCAAATTTAGGACCCACCAAGAGATGTTTCATTTCTGATGTGCACAGCAGCTGAAGGAGGTTTTGAAAGAGCCTCAGAAAGACAAGACGGCTGGAGATTAGTACTGCTGAAAGCAGCTCGGTAGTGCACATGCTTCAAATAACCTGCATGCAGTTCACTGTCTTTGTTAGCAATTACTTTAATTGTGCCTAAAAAAAAGCAGGGGGTGTCTCCCTGTTTCAATATACAGTTTCATATTTCATTTTCTATTAAGGAACAAAAGACCTTATCCCTATACAAAAGAATAAAAACTGAAAAGTCATTAGAAACAAGCATCACCTGAAATACATAAAGAAAATTGAGAGCAATACAAAGGGTCATAATCAGAGACTTCAACACGGCCTCACAGTTAAAGATGTTATGAGGCAGTCAACTTGCAGGCAAGCCACAGGCAGCCGTGGTTTCCTAACACACTGAAATTGAAGCCAAGCTCGCAGCGCAGCAGGCCTTCAAAATACACTCCCTGTTCACTGACAGAAGGCTAACAGTTAAGTGCACTGCACCTATTTTATTTTTATGTCTTTACCGATGATTTTGATTACTGTTCAAGACTGCAAAACATATCTAAAATAGTCTGAGAAGGTTTAGCCTTTTTTCTTTCCATGGAAATTCTCTCATACCTAGAATAACTACAACGTGCACTTAAAAGAAGAAAAAGCTTACGATGAGACCTTTATCAGATGAAACACAACAACAGCTAATGCAGGGGAATCACATCAAAGAAAATGCCTCGCCTCTCAAGAGTCCAAGGCACCTCTAACACACCAGCATTGCCCTTTTCCCCAGCCGGCTCCACAGGGCTGAGATTCCCAGCAGCAGAAGCACCCAGCAGGTACCTGCCAGGTTTCACCCATGAACCAGTAAACTCCTCTGCCATGAGCAACGTCTGCGTCTCAACACAAATTACTTTCAGCATCCTTGCACCCCTTCTTCCACTCTCTGTTTTATTTCAGGAGGAAAAAGTCCCATCAGGTACAAGCTCCAGGGCAGAAGGGGAACTCATGAGACAAATCCTTTATCTTCCTACAAGGCCATCAGTTACCACATATCACCAACTTTCACAAGTGGAAGAAGACCAAGCAAGAAGTCTCCCATACTAAGTAGTGCTGACTTACTCTCAGAATGGCCAGATCTGTGAAACAGCTGCTCTGGGCTGTCCTGTGAGTACAGTATAGTGTTCTTGCATCGTAACACAGAGACAGCACAGGACCTAAACAACTACACAAAACTCATTTCTAACATTTCGTAAGTTTTATAACCCAATTTGCCATTGGAACCCAGCTAAGATGAACATATTTGCATGCAATATAAATGAGAATACACCTCTGATGTTGCATGCTTTCAGTACACAGGACTAAAATCTTTCCATTTCATACATTAATGACCAAGTTTTGAGACAAAAGTCAACAGGGCAACTATGCTCAGAACTCCATAATCTTATCAATATGTATACAATTTAAATGGAAAACTTCACATAAGCAGCTCTACAGAATTTTTCAGTCTACTGCAGACCATTCGAGCTGATGGGGTTACTCACATACTCAAGTTAAGCATGTATGTAAACTTTGGGCAGACATAAGCATAATCACATATACTACAGAGGAAGCTAAGTATGTTTCAAAAGGTTATTCATATTTTTTAAGCCCTTTTGGTTAAGGGACAAGAGTCACCATTAGCTCTCAACTACAGTCGAACAAGCATTCATTGTGTCCCAAAAGGAGAGCTTCTTTTAGAGATATTTTTAGCAAAAGGAAATTCAGCTAAATTAGCCAGTACTGCCAACTACTTCCATTTTCCAATGCTGCTCAAACTGACTTCCTGTCAATAGTAATTGACATAAAAACATTGAACTATTAGGCCTTGGAGAACCTGGAAAACTTAGTAAGACTCTTGCTCTGCACAGTATATGAAGGAAAATAAAACTTTTAGAGAAGTTAAAGAAAATTATCTCTTTCATGTCCCAAATATTTTTTTCTGTAACTAAAACATTTGTAAATCGCTATAAATAACCAGCATCACAGTTCTGATCCACTCCTGGTACCTGTAACTGCTCAAACTCCAGAAACACAAACAACTTCAGCCTAACCTGCATCACCCTCCTTAGCTACCTCTAAAGGAAAAACACAATGATCTTGGTTATTTTACTAATTATCTTTTTTAAACATGTATAAGTAATCAAAAAGAGATTTCAGTTACTCTGAGCAACACGACCCAAAACATTTATGCAATAAATGCTTTATTAAAAAACATGATAATAAAGAAACAATGATGATTCTAGGAATACTACTGAACTAATCACCTGGTAATACACATAGTGATGCTTCCTGGTCATTACCTAATATAATGAGGCTCGAGATAAAGGATTTCACCCAGCTGCTTATTCTAAGAAGGCTATAAAAGATTTAACTATCTCCTACTCGTTACTGCAGCGAAATTTTACTACCCCATTCCCCCCAAATAAGCCACTGCCACTATTACTTCACAGCTTAGTAAAGACTTCGATCCAATTACATCTTTTAATGTTGACTTTATATGAACAAATTGTTGAACAAGTTGTATGCAGCCCTGTAATGAAATGCCAAGAGGCATTTTCTGCTCTAGTGCTGGGTTGCCCAAACACTAGGTGCCAGAGGAAGCCAGCCAGCAGGAATGGCCAAAGCTCACCAAACTGGTAGCACCAAAGATCCATTGCAAGTCTTGCTGCTCCTGCCCCAGGATGATGGCACCTCTCCAAGAAAGGCTGTCCCTGTACAAGTTACCTTTAGCAGTCCCTCAGGGCTTAGAGGATGTGCAACACATCTTGTGAATTGCAAATATATGAAAGTTTCCTGTATGTTCACAGAGATGGCTTGAAACAAAAATATTTTAATTGACATAAAATATACCCCCACCACTGAAACTGTTCAAAACCTTTGCCAGTGACATGGACAGTGGGATCAAGTGTGCTCTCACCAAGTTTGCCAATGCCACTAAGCTGTGTGGTGCAGCTGACACTCTGGAGAGAAGGGATGCCATCTTGAGAGGTGGGCCTGAGTGAACGACATGAAGTTCAACAAGAACAAGTGCAAGGCCTGCACATGGGTTGTGGCAATCCCAAGCACAAATACACACTGGGCGGAGACTGGACTGACAGCAGCTTCAAGGAGGACTTGGGGGTGTTGGCTGATGAGAAGCTCAACATGATAAAGCAGTGTGTGGTCACAGCCCATAAAGTCAACCATATCCTGGGCTGCATCAAAAGGAGCATGACCAGCAGGTCCAAGGTAATGATTCTGCACCTGTACTCTGCTCTCATGACACCCCACCTTGAGTACGTTGTTCAGTTCTGGGGCTCCCCACATAGGAAGCACATGGACATGTTGGAGTGAGTCCAGTAGAAGTCAAAAAGATTACCAGAGAGCTAGAGCATCTCTCCTATGGAGACAGGCTGAGAGATTTCGGGGTGTTCAGCGTGGAGAAGAAAAGACTTATGGGAGACCTTGTAATGGTCTTCCAATACTTAAAGGGAGTCTACAACAATGCTGAAGAGGGAGGTTTTAAAGACAGGACAATAGCGAATGGTCTTAAACTGAAAGAGGGAAAATTTAGATTAGATATTAGGAAGAAATTCTTTCCTGTGAGGGTGGTGAGGTACTGGCACAGGTTGCCCAGAGAAGCTGTGGCTGCTCCATCCCTGGTAGTGTTCAAGGCCAGCTTGGACAGGGCTTGGAGTAACCTGCTCTCGTGGATGGAGTTGCTGCCCATGGTAGGGGGTTAGAACTGGATAAGCTTTAATGTCCCTTCCAACCCAAACCTGTCTGTGATTCTATGAAATCTTTCCATCTCAAGTGATGACAGCAGTTTCTTCTGCTAAAGGAAAATCATCATAGCACATTTTCTTACAATATGGTCACTTTACAGCTACACTTAAGCATCTACTGGTTCTTGCTCTGTTTCAGTAGACAAAACAGGCACTTTAATAAGCATTTCTAATATTCAGAGCATGTAATATCAAAGACATCATTTTCACTAAGGCCTAACATATTACACTGAAATGAAACACAGCTTTACTTCTGTAATGTAGCACGAAGCCTACAGGCCTGCATTTGAATGGAAAATACTGTACTACATGGATAATTTTAAATCATATAATAGAAACTATTTTTCTCTTTGTTCTGTGTTCGTACTAAGCTTAACCCAAAGGGTACACATCATGGCTAGGGCTTTTCAACCCGAGTAACAAAAGAGGATCATTCCAAATATTAAACATGTCAAAGAAGGAAGGAATCATCTCATACTTAACACTCTGAAGTAAGCAGACAATGATTCCACTACATAATCAAAAAAACTTGAGATTGCACTTCCGATCCAGGAAAGTCTAGTTAGTCAGGCCTAAAATACTTTTAACAACAACACAGAGTTCAAATGATACCTAGCAATTGCAGCAATGAACAAATGATAAACAGAAAATATTTACCTTCCTAGAAGTGTTTACCTTTTGCTTAGAATAGCATGAGATATATGAAAAACATTACATATTCTATTGCACCACAAACATGAACACATCAATAAGCAATGGATGAAATTCAAAGTTCAGCCCAAGCAGCTACGATGACTTTCCATTCTCAATACCACATATGCAAAAAAAGACGGTCCCCACTTTCATTTCAAAACCCAAATAGCTTAAGCCAACGAGTCACTTGCAAACAAAGCACATTCTCTCCTACAATTTGCGAGTTACAGAGTTTTCATCTGCGTAAGTGCATTTCAGCTTTTGCTGCTGCAGCCACCACAGACCAGCTGGGAGCAAACTGCTGAATCAGTCACAATGCGGTTGCATGGCTCCCCTGAACACAAAACCTCATTGAGAGGTACGGAGACAGCACAGAACAGCCAGCCATCGCTCCACCACAGATTAAACATATCACCTAATCTATCTCGACAGAAGTAGCGCTCCTGAAACATGACAGCTGGGGACTTTCTCTTCTTTGGTAAGAAAACCCCTTGATTTTAGAGTACAAGGTGGTCAATGGCAGCAGCTGTAATGGTTCTTAGTGCCAGCTGTGATGATGGCTGGCTTGTTCAACAGAGAAGGGTGGCCATTATAATCATCAAGGTTCTGTAAATGAATGGTCAGCAGATGGTAATTTAAGACTACCAGTGCACCCTGATTCTAATGCATCTGGATATGACCTCACTTTCCCCCCAATCCCTTCTCACATCAAGGTAACTGCTTGTTGCCTCCCTGCACACACAGCCTAAGCCTGCGGAGCTGGGTAAGTGAGGAGGCCAGAACCCTGATAGCCCACTAAAGCCCTTTGGGATATCTTCATCTGCCAAATGACTGCAACCAAGACCATCCTCTGCCTCCTTACTGCTTCCACAGCTGCAGAAGAGCTGAGCACAACCCAGTCTCGCATCCGAGGAAAACCTGGATGTCAATGGAAGACTGAACAAAGATCAGACCAAGGGGGCAACAACCAGACCACTTCTGAAGGCTTGTTTATGCTTTACTTGTGGTTTCGTAAATCTGCAGGCACATCTGTAACTGTAGGCGCCTAATTACAAACCTGCCTGCAATTAAAGCTGAAGTTACTGTAAATAAGCAAATAACCAAGAGGTGTTTGGAGGTTGATCACTTTGTGCTTACAGAATCAGGCACATCGCCCAGGACATCCCATCCTAGCTTCCAACACGACCATGCCCTTCCATAGCAAATAGGACACTACTGTTGGTTTTGAAGCTTTTCATTCACTGGTCATCAGATTTGCTGCTGTCTGGATGTATTTCACTGCACTAAATGCCAGGTCACATATCAAAGTCCAGATCCATCACAACAAAACGGTTCCACGCTAGGAGACAGAAAGTCACCTACGCCTTAAGTTCCTAGGGGTTAGGAGTAATCTTTTGTGCCCCACCTTTTGAACTCATCCAGCAAGTACAAAAATATACACAGTGTGATTCATTCTGTGCACTCCAATATTATTTTTATAAAACATTTTTTTCTCTCCTTTATGGGAAAAAAAAAAAAACAAAACACTAGTTGTTGGCCAAGACATAAAATAACCATTTCATGTCTTCGTAGAAACAGACCCTAAGAACAAGTACAAAGCATTCTCCTAACTCTATGTGGCAGCTTATTTTAATATGTAAAAAGGTACTTTCTGCATGCGTGGCCCCCCAGCATGTACCTTCTGAGCTGCATGTCTCTGTTGCCATGGTAACTCACCATATCAGCAGGCTCTATAATGCTGCATAATACATGAAATTTAAAAATCCTAATTTGCTTGATGGAACACATTTCTCAGTCTAAGTACAGGCCCTAATAACTAGATATGTCTAAAAAAAGGATATTGTAAATAGACATATTATTCTAGGAAAAAACAGGGGGTTTGAGACTACCCAAATTCTGCATCTATAGTGAAGTACAACCTTTGTTCCACAAAAGCAAGTGTTCCCTATCTACCCAATACCCTCCTCTGAATAAAGATGAGCCTGCTGTAGAAAAAGTTACATTCCACTATTAAAAAAAAACCCTCACTATTAGCACTATTACTACCCTGGTGCTACAATTCAGATCCCTCAGGAGTTCTCACAAACAAAGGAAGCAGCCTGCCACACAGAGCTTTGTTACACATGACAGAAAACGGCTTTGGTCCCACCAAAGGTGACAATGCAAACTTCAAATCAACATCAAATATTGTTCTTTCATTCATCATTTCTTCTGAGCAATAAAACAACATATCAAAACAAACCCAACCAAACAGGAAACAAAACACAATGGGCAGGAGAGAAAGCGAATGCACAAAACATCAATAGAGTAATATATTACCTACTGGTTACCGATATTACCAAGAACTTATGAAAATCTTATAAAAATTAGGACAAACAACATGTCAAATCCCATCTCAGCTAAAGAAAACATTGCTTTATTGCTACCTAGGGTAGCATCCTACCCTGGCTCCTATCAGCAGCACGGAGTTATCTGGCAAAATAGTAAAAACATGGTTTATTGCAGCATCTCCCTTTGTTTCTTTGTCTCTGAATTTCATGCAATAAGCTTGCTCATCTTCAGCATGCTTTTATGTAATAATTATGACCATTTCACAAAGTTCAGTGCTGGATGACTCTCAAGCCCTTCCATTTTCTGACCATAATTAGTGCCTATGTAAGTCACAAGATCCCTGTGCAGAGGGTTTCTATGTTAGGAAAAAAGCCTATTTAAAAGTCAACTTAAAATGTGCTTTTAACACAATTCTGAACATGAAAAGGACTGATAACTTTACCTTCTATGTTCTAGCAGACAAAGCCACAATAACTGCATATGGCAGCTTGGCACTGCACAGTATCTGGCCACTATTCCATTTTTTGTCTAGCTAAGATAATTTGCAGTTCTTGATCTGAAGCTAAGATGAGAAAAGCCTGGATATTTTTGTTTTATTGAACATCTAGTTTAAATATAACTAACATATAGAAAAGGATATATGCAGTAACATTTATTTTTCACCTAAAATACATGAGTTTGGAAGATACATAAGTGTCTAGTAAAGTCCAAGAACACATATATCTATCTGCAAGTTTCCAACTATAAATTTCCTCACTTCTAGAACTCATTAACATATTTTGCATCTGACCTGCACCCAGAAAATAAATACCCCGTTGAGCAGATCAGTATTCTGGGTGTTGGTTGATGAGAAAATGAACATGAATCGTCTGCAGTGTGCGCCTGCAGCCTGAAACCAACCATATCCTGAGCTGCATCAAAAGGAGCGTGACTAGCAGGTCGAAGCAGGTGATCCGGGCCCTCTCTCTGCTCTCGTGAGACCTCACTTGGAGTACTGTGTGCAGTTCTGGGCTTCTCAACATAAAAAGGACATGGAACTGCTGGAACAAGTCCAGAGGAGGGCCACGAGGATGATCAGGGAACTGGAGCACC
>JASSUY010031992.1:0-17704 GCA_032466535.1 Forpus xanthops | reverse complement strand
TTGAGGCTGTTCAGCCTGGAGAAGAGAAGGCTGCATGGAGACCTCATAGCAGCCTTCCAGTATCTGAAGGGGGCCTAAAGGGATGCTGGGGAGGGACTCTTCATCAGGGACTGTAGCTAGTAATTACAAGGAGTAATGGGTTTAAACTGAAACAGGGGAAGTTCAGGTTAGATATAAGGAAGAAGTTCTTTACTGTGAGGGCTGTAAGGCACTGGAACAGGTTGCCCAAAGTGGTAAATGCTCAACTGCTGGTGGTGCTCAAGGCCAGGCTGGATGAGGCTTTGAGCAATCCGATCTATTGCAAGGTGTCCCTATTTGTGGCAGCATGGTTGAAACTTGATACTCTTAAAGTCCTTTCCTACCCAAACCATTCCATGATTCTATGATATTCCCCCATTACTGCTTAACCAATGTTACCCAGTAATTTTTTTTTCTGGTTGGTTTTCTAATGTGACCTTTTTAGATAAATGCATTTAACCTGGCTAAACCAAACTGATTCAGGCCAAGTTAGCACATAGAACAAGAATACAAAGAAACTGCTACGTTTCAGGTAACTGGATGCAAGTTAAACTTCAAAAAAAACGTGCCTAAACACAATGTGATGGACCACTTCCACCTCCAAGTATTCTTATTCGGATGCAAGAACTACAAACTGCCTAAGAGAATGGCATTTTTCCTGTAGTATGTATGTGTGCCTTCTCCAGCTAGATTCTCATTATTAACCTCTGTGTTTCTAATTTCAATTGCATTCTGCTTACCCAGATTCCCCCTGCAGCTTCAACAGGATTTTGCATTATTCTCCCCGTCCTTACCCTCCTTTGCTGCACATGGTGGAACAACTTCCACGTTCCAATGGGCAGACCACCGCCCTACACCGATGCTTGAAACAATGCTCAACCACAGCTGGAGAAGCCAAAACAACTTAGAAATACCTTTGGGAGCTCTGGAAGCTAATGGCACCATAGAAATGCAGGCTCGTTTTACACCCTGATAAGGTGATGAAGAGTGAAATTGCTCTCAAGCCTTTTTCAGAGTCTTCAGATGTTCTTCCCGCTGAGCAAAACAGAATTAAACACAATGACATAACACAGTGAAACATTATTTAAGCAGAGAGATGCAAACTATAGGTGGGTCAGGTATCTCTGTATAAAACTACACACAGCCAATGCTCTTTTTTAGCCTTCACCCCTCAAAGCTGATGTTTACCAGCAACTGCCTGCCAGCCCTTGGGGTTTTTTGGGGTTGGGAAGAGAGGACATGAGAATGAAATAAAAAGGTAAGGTGATTTACGCGGCTCAGCTGTTCATAAGACTGACAGCTGTAAAAGCACATTGCTTTTACCTTCATGTCAAAATTAATCTTAACACTGATTCCATAAGAACTATGGCGTTTTTGGTTTAGATTAGAGACTTGAAATCTACTAAAACAGTATCTGGTGCCACAGTGAATTTCACCACACAGTCACTCCTGGCCACTCCAACACCTCTAATAAGAAAACTGTGAGGAATTCCTCTGGCAACAAAGAGCGGAGTATTTCATCAACTCTGAGCCTGTTTCACCTCCTCAGCTCCTACTCACCAACTTCTTTTGATATAAGGGCATTCCCACAGAGCAAATCAAATGCAGTGGCTGAACAGGCCTTTCACATCCAGCTGAAACACCCTCCTACCGTCCTCCCCACCTTCCTTGGAGCCACAGTGGTCACACAGAGGAGAAAAGCTCCTGCCTGAAAGACAGGAAAGCAGCGAAATATGGGAGAGACACAGCAGGAGATGGAACAGAGTGGAGATGGGAGGCTGACAGGTACAAGGCAGCTGGCTTAAAAACCCACATAAGAGATTGTATCAGATACAAAAATACTGAGGTGGCAATCAGTCAACAAGTACCACTCCTGCTCCTACACACTGTATGGAGAAGGGTCTTCAAGAAGGCAAAAGTACATAACAATTGAAGAGGTATTAAACACATCCTGACAAGTACAATTGTCAAAGCACTAGAAGCCATCTCATTCACACCTGTAATTTTGACTGCTTTAGATTGCAAATTTAATTTCTGTAACTTTTTAGAGGCTTTTTATTTAGTTGTTACATGCTTTCCCCCAATTCCCATCAACATTCAATGCATTAGCATTACAAAAAAAAAAGAACCAAAACCCAAGAATGCCAACATTTACATTTCTTGCAAGTTCACCCACATTCTTAAAGATTCCAGAGACAATCTCAGAGACTTCTCTCCCAGGATAAAAGACAAAACTGAAACAAACAGGGAACAGAAAGCAAGCTCTGTTCACCTTCCTATGAAGGACCATGTATGTGAAGGCCAGACCTGCCCATGAATGCTCCTCATGCTCACTCCTGCAGCCGAGGAGGCTTACCCACGCAACAGCTTAAGCCCCAGCCTGACACCCAGAAGCCTCCAAATGGCACAGAACACCATTCTGCTCATAACTAGGAGCCTGATTAAAAGATCATTTCACATACACTAACAATGCTAGAAAATGCATGATAAATTGGGCATCTTCACAGGAACAAGATGTTTTCTTTCAAAAAGGAAAAAAAAAAAAGGAGAAAACCACAATGATCCCTTCCAAGCAGATTCTTCAAAATCTGTTCAGATGAGGCATCTTTTTTCCCCCTAAAAAAACAAAAGGTCTGCAATGACATTTTTACTAGAAATAGTGAAAAACATGATTTTTGTCTGCCAAAAATCAACTGCATGATATATTCTTTAGCACGCCTGAAAGGTTTGTGCATTGTAAAAGTAGAAAGGAGCACCAATGCTAAACAGAAATAAAAGACATAGGAAAAAAATTAGACACACAGAGTTAAATGCCACTGTACAAATAGGATGTAGTAATAAGCCTTTTACCTCATACCACTACCCTAGCAAAATAAGTCTGAAGGCAATTGTGCTCTATGTCTGTTTATTACAAACACCATTCTTGTACCTTACTGCCCTTCGTTTCAGACAAAATCAGATTTAATTTATAAATGTCCAAGTAACTCAGCAAAGAATCACCTGATCTGTTTGTGAGTTGTAAGACAAATGACTAAGAAAAATGCAACCTTTACACTAGCTGAGGCACAACACAGAGCCTCACCACACCTGCTGGCCTCCAAGATACTTGTGCCTTGCAAAATCAGTACGTACTAAATAAATGGACCAGCGGATTGCACCGTATGGTGCAAGCTGAGAGCAGATGATTCACCACTTTTGGATTGCCCACACGTGCTCCTCTCTGAGCTGCACAGAGGCGAGGACTGCTTGCAGCCTCCTGCAGTGCGTTGCACAGTTTGCCAAGCAATGGAGCCTCGATGCTTTGACACACAAGGGCATGAGATGGGTATTTCAACCACCTAAGCAACATTCACACAAGCAGCACAGGTTGAAGTAATCCAGATTAAAAGGGAATTAGCCCTTTCCAAAAGAAGTGTAATCCAAAAAAGTAACTGACGCATGCAGAAAGCACTCAGAAAAGGTACGCAGACTCCTGAACCAACTACAAGGGCTGAACAACTTTCAGTATGACAATATGCTCCAGAACAATACGTTCAAAATCAGTGTACTATATTTATATACAAACAGTAAGAGGATACAAGGAGAGTATCTGAGGAAGTGCGATAAAAAAGCTCCTGAACAGAAGGAAAAAGAAGAAACTGAAATGCTGCAGAGGTACCCAAACCTTGAAAAATAAATATATAAAAATCAGTTTAACAACAAAGTTGATTTATTTTAACAAATACTTGCTACCTGTTTGCTCCTTTTTTACTCAACTATTCTCAAAATAGTAACGTGAAGACAAAACACAGAATGACACTTCCAAGGAAATGGAAAGCATCAGAAAGAGAGAACAAGCACAGGCAGAGGTAAAAGAGACACGACAACCACCACCATTTACCTGAAGCGAGACAGGAGTACCAGGTACAGACCACAGGGAACTGCATGCATGACAGTGTACAGGAATAACAAGCGCAGAGAGGTAGCAGACAGCAGGACAACAGAACTAGAGAAGACTTGTGGAGTAGGACCTGAACTGGTGTGTCCCCTGAAACAGGGCACAGCCAATGTCACCTGCTCAGCATATAGTACCTTTGCAGCAAGGTGCAACGTGCAGTGCTGTATTCCTCCACCCTGTCCCAAGCCTTTCTCCAGCCCTCCCTTTGCTGCAAGGAAAGAAACAACCAAATTACATCAAGTCTTTTGTTCCTATGCAGGGTTGACAGATTAGCATGCGCATGATGAAACCTTCTCCTCCCTACTAGCCTCCAGCTCTTGTGCTCCTTGGACATAAGGTTGTGCAAAGGGAGGCTGCTTGTCTCCTCCACAATTCCTCTTTCCTCCCCTTCTAACATTCCCTGACAATAATTCTTCAAACAGAAGGTGGAGAAGAAGCTGCAATCTGAAGAGCTGAGTATCACTTGCATGTACCACACAAATTCCTATCTAACCAAAACCTTCCCTAATTCTTACAGGGACAATGAGTAACGTAACTGGCCTGACAATGGTCAGTACTGGCTTAGTATTATAGTTAAAATTTAAGATGCATGTTTATAACATTATTTTTTGTTAAATGAAGATACACATAAAACCGCTTTATATTCAAACAGCAACCTATGGGGATCAAATTCAGATATGATGCACAGAAGATTTCAGTTTAAAATGATTCTTGCTTGCTAAGTCTAAATTTGATCTGTGTCTGTAAGGACTACCACTTGGAAGCAGGACAGAGAAAGAGGTTTTAATCATGGCCTCTACTGCTTGACATACTGTGCACTGCCCTTTACCTCCTAAATTCCTCGTGTCAGATCCATGCAGATAATATTGCTCCCTTCTCCCACAATCAACATCTGGCTTATTTTACAGGGCAAACAACATTAACAACGATGTTACTAAACAGGCCACATGATCCTGCAATAGTCAGGCTCTACACTGCAGGCTGCATTAGATATACTATATTTTACGCAGTACCATCGCTTTCCTGCCTCTAACATTTGTTAATAAACTACCATTTTAATTCAAAAGCTGTTCATCTCTCCCTAAATGAAAGTGACACCTTCAAGAAGTATTTTCGTTTGTGCACTTCTTCTCTTATGTTTATACCCATACCATAATTCTGTAGGAATCTGCTAGAATAGCCCTATCCGCTCCATCCTTTGGCCATGGTACTTGCATATCTAGATACAGCTATAAAGCGTTATAGAAGAAAAAGTTCAGTGCTCAAAGCATTTGTTGTCCAAATATCACTTTTACCCTTCCTTCAGAAAAAGGAAGGGCATCACTGCCCTATAAGAAGCTCTACGGACCCCTACCAAGCTATGCTGCCCTGCATGCTCCCACATAATACTCTGACATAAACGACATATGAAGATGCTAACAGAGGAGCCTGAACCTTAAACAGAATCAAAACTCTCCAGAACGCAACAGAGCTTGCTAACATCCACCACATAGAAGATATAATTTTTCCGTAAGACTGAGAGCAAGAGAAGGAATTGCAAAATATCCCTAAAAACAACTTTAGCAGAAATGAAACCAGAAAATTATCAGTTTTAAAACTAAGCTTAAAAGGCCTGGGGTATTGTTTTAAAACAAGTCTTACAGAGCTCATGTGACCATAAATCAGACTTCACATATCTGCCGATTTAAAATACTGCATTTGTGGTGCAATGCCTATGAGAAAAATCAAGGCGGCAATGGCTGTTTCAGTCTCCATATTACATTAAGATCAGCAAAAATAAAACCCAGATGAAAAAGCATCAGTTAGAGTCTGATCTTTCTCTGAATTTGGGATTCAGTTATCAACTACCAGCAATCAATTTTTACTACTACAGCAAATCCAGTATAATGTAAAACTAGAACAGCTACAGAGCCCTCGGGCAAAGGAAGATATCTACAGGCTGCACCTATTTGGGTTTCCACCTCTGCGATCAGAAGTAATTGCAAGTAGCAATTGCATTTGGTCAAAATTTCAATGACCTGCATTCATATACCAATAAACAATTCCAAAACACAGACACAGAACTAAGGAACAACTCAAGAAAACAAACAAACAAAAAACACAGCAACTCAGTCAGCAGTGAAATTATATTTCAGCTAAGTCATTATTTAGTGCAGAGCTAAAGTAAAACAAGACTGAATTTTACTATTTCAGCTGACACTGTGCTTTTATCTTTTATGAGAATGTTCAAAAACTTGCACATCCTTATCCTCAAAAAGGAAGTAAGAAGCCAGAGGATACCTGAATCTCTCCACTAAAGAAACTATAGTAGGAAGCCTAGGCATCATCATAGTACCTCAAGAAAAACAGTGAAGTTCGAGACTACTGCAAGAAAATATGATTATGGTTGGTTAAACGGGTTTTTTAGCTGTTAAAATCTGTGCTTTCATTGCAATTTAACTATTAGGAACCTAGCAACTAAAATGTCATCTTAGGAGAACTAACACAAACTCTTTAACACAAAGTAAAAGCCACAGCCATTCCTCAACATCAACCCAGCATCTCACAGGTTTTCCTTTCAAATAGGTTTTCAAACACTGAATCAACAGAATACCGTTTAGATTAAGGGATACATCAAGCCCAACGAAAACCATTTCCCCAAACACAAGGGAAAAAAAAAACCCAAGGAATTTCTAGACAGCAGGACTGTTGCAATGAGCATCCTTAAATCCTGAAGTCTTATTTAAAATACATCAAAAAAATAGAGATAAAACAGCAAATCTAAATTGAGCTGGGGAAAAATAAAATCATCACTTCCAGTCAAAATTTCTTCCTCACATATATTATTATCAGGAGCTCTCAATTTGTTATTGTTTCTAGATGCTGTTTCAAATACTAGCAAGTTTGCATAAAAGCTACACCATTACTTTAAGAATGACTACACACCATGAGAAATATCAAAATAAAGCTGGGAGTGATCCACAAGCTAATTTGGTGAACTTCACAAACAGCACAAAGTAATCCCCTCCCCTTTTATATATATATATGTAACTTATAATGGTACGATTACAACCATGTCAGCATATCAGAACACCTCACATGGAAAAGTGAACCTTACAGGCAAAAGAAAAGCTTGACTTAGAAGAACCAAACTCCTTGCACTGGCTCATTAGTCTGCTCGATGACCACATGTTTAAGCTTCCATTTGTCACTGCTTTTCAAGCTGGGGTATTTTATTTACATTAGGCTGCAAGTGCTAGGCAGTGCTCAAAGCGGCATATTAATAATAATCAAAACCAAACAGTACTCTCAGAGAGATGTAAAGTGCCCATGGGTTACATTAGATGAAGAAGAAGGACCACACAACTTCTCCCCCTGATCTGGCTGATAACAGACCTTAGAGCACTTGCTAGCTAGTAACAAAGAGCTTTGGCAGTAATGAAATCAAAATCCAAATTAATCCCAAGTGTTTGGGTGCTGGAATTATCATCTTTTATCATTATAAAGGGTCAACGCAAACCTCATATTAGAGCAGTCACCTGAAAAGTAGTCCAAAACTGGGCAAAAAGTAACATTTCCAGAATTACTTCATTAATCAAGTTCTGCCCACTTACTTTTGGTAACTGAAAAGCAGCACATGTTTGTACTGGATGAATATATATACACACACCTGCAGTATACACAGGATGGCCATCAAAGGACATCTCCACAAATGTGCACTTGTTAACTAGATCCTTGGTTTCTCACTTAGTTCATGAACAAGGTTAAACAACACTTAACTTGTATAAAAATCACAATTAAAATAAATATCTAAGACTGCTGCCCATCTCACCCTCCACTGCTTGAGAAACTTGCTTAGAAAGGAAAGAAAACCTACTTTTGATAGGGAGAAATGGCTCTGAGCAGTCATTACAGCCATGCACAACCCATACAGAACCCCCTCTGTAGCTCATCATCCTTTGCTTACCCTCTCCAGACATGAAAAACAAGTCGTTTCTTTGTTGGACATAGCCTTGGGTGGCATGGTTTAGTGGGAGGTGTCCCTGCCATGGCAGGGGGGGTGGAACTAGATGATCTTAAGGTCCTTTCCAGCCCTAACTATTCTATGATTCTGTGATCACTGGAAAAGTTTAAATCACTATGAGACTTCCATTTAGAAAAATGCAGTCCATGATTCTATGACTGGACAACAATTGGCATTTTAAAAGTAGCATTCACATACAAACCCTTTGTGCTCTTTACCCCTATTTTCATTTGAACTTTTTACCTCTACATAGAATTGCAAACAGAATAACTCAATGGTCAAAGATATTACTTGCAGAAAGCTCAGACATACTCTTGGTTAAGATGACTGGAGGCAGCATATCATACACTCACCCAGGATAAGGGAACAGAAACAAGCAGTAGCAATGAGTAGCTTTCATGCCTTATACAGCCTTGTGCCTTGAATGAACTTGTTTCTGTGCCACAGAGTAAGAAATTTACACAGCAAAGATCACCAAAGCTTATTCTGGAGCACTTCTTTTTGTGGGAACAGTGTGTAATGTATTTTCACTGTTAAGTGGTTTCAAAGAAGAGCGACCAAAAATGACACTGTAAAAGTACAGAACAATGAGAAAAATCAGCAGAAGCAGCTCTAAAGCTTACTTTTAAATTGCCATGGTATACAACTTATCAGTTTATATTAAATAGTACTGAAAGACAGCCAACAAGCTGGCCTGAAGAAACAACGGTGTGCAAACTGTGAAAATCTCTCTGCTAACATGAAGCAGGTTTAAGCAAAGTAAAAAAAAAAAAAAACCAACAGTTTCAGTAGACACTGGAAGTCACAGGAGTGAAAGCTGTGACAAACACAGATTTCCCATTCCAAGACTTTACATGTTGAGAATAACACATAAACATTTGCCTAAAGAGACTGAAGGAGTATATCCATAGTTTATATACACCGTTAGCTTTGAAACTAAGATGACAGTAGTTTGCTGTCATGTACTAAATATGTCTTATTAATACAGAGGATCATTAAAAAAACAAGAGGTCACCTACTGACTACAACCACTTCAGGACCTTTCCAGGCAACATGACCTCTTGTTATCCCACCGCATGTTCAAAGCTTGAACATGCTGCTCTTCATGGCTTTCATTACTGGCAACAATTTCATGGCAATAAAGGCTTCACACCCATCTGCCTTGCTCCACCTTCCACTCGTCTGGAAAGAGCGAGGAGTTTGGGGTAAGATCCACCTCTGCTTCTTACAGTGAGCTTGGCATGGGTCACCCCGCCACGCAGGCTCTTCAAGGCACTGCTGGAACTGGGTATCAGCTCCCATCAATTCACTGCAGGGAAGGTAGAGCAATTCCACTGCGGCTGCTAATCTCGCCTGTAATTTCAGTGCCTTCGTTTCTCTTCTAATGCAGAAGGGATAACACATATCATGCAAAAAGGCCAGAAGGTTAATTCAAAGCTATAAAAGGCTACACGGCGTTTTTGATACTGTAACAGCATGTTTAGACATGACTATGATTTTGTCAGGGCTTTTGGAAGCAGAACACTTCACAAAAAGCAAATATACATCTTGCGAGATGTACACGGCTACTCCAGAAGAGAAAAACTAGTTCCTTACTCTCTTCTATTTTTGCACAACCTGATTTTGAGAAAAACACTTAGGGTTTCGTTACCACAGGAGGGCAGGAGCATGTAATGCTAGTGCAATTTCTTCTTGGAGAGAGCAGAACAAACAGTGGGAGCTGGAACACAGAAAGAGCCAAGTCAGAGACCTGGAGCGTGATGAAAATTCAGTCGTAACAGCAGAGTTAACTGCTTGTTAATGAAGGCGTATGCATCCCATCTGCTGACTACAGAGGAGCTGGAACGTTTTCAAAAACATTCCAAGACAGACATACCATCAAATCTATGATGCGAACGTGTGATCCATACTCTGAAGTTTACCTCACTGATTTCAGTAGGATCGAGCATAGGCACAGACACAGCCAGGCATCAAGGTGGCAGGATACAAACCACGTCCCTGTCACACATTAACTGCCACTGTCCATTAGGAACAGAAACCCTCCCTGTGTCATTAATTCTGATTTCAGGAGAAAGTTCTGGCTTGTACCCAGCAATTAATCGGTTCAATAAACAGCATCTCAGAAGCAGAAAACATGATACTACAGTGAGAGCATGTAACTGAAACCACGATAGCTGCCTGGGTATGACTTAGGGCTTCTCAAAAGAGCTGGACCATAAAAAAACAGCTTTAAAAGACAAGGCAGTGTACAGTTTAAATGCAAGAAATAACGACCAGCATTTATCTGAAGACTTCTTATGGGGAAAGAGAGAAATAACTACTGTAAAAACATACTTAATGATCATCTAAAACCCAGAAAATAAATTTATGGATGGAGTCATGGAAAAAAAAATAATCTCAATTGCTGTATTTATTGTAGGAATTACAACTCATGGCTATAATAACTAAACTTCTGTTTCCTTCCTAACTAGGCCTACCACACACAATATGCTATCAAGAAAGCTGCCAAACAATTGTTTGAGTATTCCCAAAAAGCAAATGTATAGCCCAGTGCGAAAAACAAATACGATCACCTGAAATCTGCCATCAGCTGCACACCGTCCAGGATCTCAAGAGTTAAGAGTGACTTACCAAAGCAGAACCTACTGCATGAAGACAAGTTCACAGGTTTCTTAATTCATGTTCTTTACCAACAAATTTCCCTTTTCATGAAATCACCCAGAATCTTAAATTCAATATAGCTCATGTAACTGTCGGTATTATCAAATTCTCTTTAATGAGAACTAGTTTAGGTTTTTCAAGTACTGCACAATAGCCATCGGATTTTAAAATCTATTAGAAAACTAATTGTCACAGAGTTAGTACATTAGCAAGAACATTTGAACTGAGGTTTCATTTAACCTATCCATCCCTTCAATAAGAAAATGGTGTAAACCACCAAATATGCATATTTTATAGGATTTTCTTGGCTTTTAGCCCTTTGATCATACAATAATTACTCTACAAGAACCATTTTAAAATATCGTGTACTCTAAATGCTATGTCAGAAGCAACAGTAAAAGGGGTTTTCATGAGAAAATCCTTCATATTCTGCTATAATCAGCATTTTGCAGGACTCCGCGGATAGATTCTCTGGTAGCCATTCACTTCCTTGTTTAGGAGGTGCCTTTTTTGCACTATTTCTTTTTATAAAGCTCTATTTTTGACAGCTCTGAACTTCTGTTTACATATTGAGCCACCTGATGCCTCCAGGAGCCATATAGTTTGCTAATGAAGTCATTTTCTCTCTGCGACACATAGTGACTCCATGTAACTAAATGCTTCTAAACAGGACTTTAGTATCTTAAGCAATCTGAAGACCACTCCTCTCTGTATGGCTGTCCCTTAGAATTGAAAGGAACAGTTCTGCTTTTCGGCACTGGCTAACTCAAAGAGGAGGGGGAAGGGGAATATAAAAGAGCACAAAACTCTCAACATCACAATTTCAGAAATACAAGAGTTCACTTAACAGAAAGAGTAAGGATTACTCAATTATTTCCTTGTCTTGGACAGCTGGGGACTGATGGGGGGGGGGGGATTGGAAGGAAGACACTGAAAGCGATCATAGGATTTTTTAAATGATGATGGAATAAACTCCGGCATTTTGCTGGAGTAGGTATAACATGAAGAAAAAAAGCCCTGAAGCTAAAAAACTGAATTCATCCACAGAACAAAGCACTTTACTCAGCAGCACCTGAAGCTGCACTGTACGTGTAGCTTTAGCCAATTACCTATAAATTTACTAGGACCCTCACTTCTGTGCTACACAAGCTCTAAGTTACAGTGACACCGAATTGCTTTATTTTGGTTAAAGAAAAAAAAAACAAAACTATGAAAGATTTAAAACAGTAAAAAAAGAGTATTTTTACTTTAAAGCATTTTGACCCAAAGTGAGTGTTTCCTCTCAGGACAATTATCAATAAACATGACTAACACTGCGCGTTACAAAACAGATTTTATCCTAACTTTTGCCATCAAAACAATCCCACAACAGTTGAGAAATCCGATTATACAGAAGATTGGACATTTTACATGCTACAAAACACACCCAGTCAAGGAGAGAAGCCTCATAATGAAGAGAAAGCAAAATTCCCTATTTCCCAAGATTTAAATGACTGGGATACAAGCAAAAGGAAAAGAAAAAGGAGAAGCCCAACTCTCTGTGATCATTTCTGCATCTGGCAACAAATAAATGTCAGGCCCTGGTCAGTCAGGTATTTTGACATAGAAGTAATAAATACATTTACTTTCATTCTCAACCAACACAAACTGCCAGACCAATGGATCATTCTGACCATTCAAACTGTCAGTGAAAGACATCTTCAATTTCAGTTTAATACTATCCCCTAATTAGGATGGTAACACTGAAAATACAGACCTAAATACAACAGCAAATCTTAAAGTGGTTTTGTCGTATTTTTTTGGGTACTAACCTAACATTACCGGTAATAGCTATGGGGTAATTACTGAGTATATATATACTACAGCTTAAGGCTCTCAGGTGTCAGGGTTTCAAGATTGTTTTTATGCTTTCACTTAACATTATTTAACCTTGTATTTTCATGCCCATCTCTAGAAACAGTCTAAATTTCTAGCAGATAAAGCACAAGGTTTTGACAGGGTGTTAAAAATACTGTATTATAGTCATTTGTATGGTGTTTGCAGCACAATACAGAATACTTCATGTATAAGTGAATCATCAGACATCATAGCGAAGTTCTCAGTAAATTTATAGTTTCTTGCAATACTATCACGTACTGTTTCAGAAAACTATTTCCTTAACTTCAGTTCCAAGAGTCGGGTCATTCATAATATCCTCAACCTGAACAACTACCACTGCTTTGAAGCGTGCAAACAAGTGAAAGAGTGACAGCAGATAGAGCTTTAAAGACATTAACACCTGATTTAAATATATCTTTCCTGATGTAGGTTTCACAAACTAAACCACTAAAACAGAGTGAACCTTGGATTATAACTAATTAGCCAAAAAACATAATAGCTTAATGTATTACCCTTCCCAAAATGTATCACAATACATTAATAACAAGGCTGTAGCTACAAGACATTAATCCAAACCTTTAACATATGGCATTCTATAATGATTTAAAAATCTCTATGTATCTACTAATCACTACGAGTCAAGCAAGTGATACTAATCGCTGTTCTAACAACTTTGTAAAGCAAACTTTTGACAGATAAGGGATGGCAACCCCGCCACCAGTTCCCAAAAAGTGTCTCCTTTCAGTCCCATCACTGCACCAACACTTTCAAAGGAAAACTGGGGTGCTTCTGGGTAAAGACAGTCCTAAGTCACTGAATGTTTCAGCAGTGAAACAATGATGGCACAATATTGTGCATTCCTTGTGTACAAAATATTCCCACAGACATCTATAGGATTTCTGGAAATGAATGCAAAATCAAGTCTCGAGCAACATGTTTTGCAACCCCAAATATAGTGACTTTAGAAATAGTTGGTGAAAAACTGCTTAAGCTTTCTTTTTTTTTTCCCTCCAAGCGCCTGTATGAACCTGTGGGCTGCAAGGAGTGGGAGACTGCAACACGGGTGAGTTAAAATAACACCACATCGCAAACAGGCTTCACTATTTAATAAAGATCGCTTCAGAACCCCTCTGCGAAGCAATCCCAACCACAAACAAGATCTGTGCTACAGAAAGAACCTATTCTAAAGCCGAGCAGCCAAAGCATCAAGAGAGTGAACTGAGATGTGCTGCAATATTTATGCAGCCATTATAATGCAAATGCATAAGGTATTAGAAAGGCTATTTGCATTGGTGCGCAGCCCCTTCAGTCTGCATACAATGCCGACAGAACAATTAGGATGCATGCATAACAAAAAGCTTTCCGACCACAAGGTAGGCAGGTTTGCTGAACCAGATACAATAACCATGGGATCAGCAGGGCTCGGCAGAAATACGGTCTGCTGGATCACTCCAAAATATGAAGCATTTTAAGACACAAAAGCATGCAGAGGATTAGCATGGCAAAGGTAAGCGCAAGCTACAAACAACTTACTACCAGCATCAGTAGCATGTTTCTCAAGACGAACAACTGGGCTGGGGCAGAGCTCACTCTCATCAGCACTGCTCCTCTCTGCAACATCTCAACATCACTAACAAAGAGCAAAGTTTATTCTTAAAAATAATAAACTAGCTGCATGCTTTCCTGTGGCAAAAAAAATGCCCTCTAACATGTTTTGCAACATAAAGGGAAGCAGGACCTAAAGTACATCCATTCTGAAAACAGAGGATGCTTTTGTAGAGAAACCAAAAGCAAAGAAATACTTCAAGTCTTTCCGATTTTTTTCATGTACACCTTAACAGTAAAACAGGACTAAAAGAACCAAGTATATAGATTGTTTGAAGAAGTCTGACCATGCACCCCAGTATTTATCTACATCAGTTCACAGCCTCTTAACATATTCTCATTCAAGTCAGCATGTCCACAATTATGACAGGATCTGTTCTCTCATGTATTTCTCTTCGAGAACAACACGAATAAAGTACTTCTTAGAACTGCAACGACCTTAAAATACACCAATGTACCTTGAAATTACTTTTTTGAAAGAAAATATCAACACTGCATAATTTCTTTACAAAAGATATCCATTACCTGCAGGTTAATGATGGGAAAATTCTTACTCATTAAAATTCCACTTTTACCTGGAGACCATTACTTTGCTGTACTGAAAATGCTTTTATTGAACCAAATCTGGTGTCAGAGAACGCCCAGATTTAATAGTACATTACATCTATTTCACAACACCATCAAGCCCAAGCAATGCAACAAAAACCAAGCAAATTAAGGTCACTGCCTAATACTGTAAACATAACCTGCTCATTATCCAACCTGTTACATTTTATCCCGGTACATTTTGTAACACAGCAAGACTACAGTATCAAACAGACTAGAATATGTCAGCCCCTACAATTATAATGTAAACAAGGGTTTTTTTTGTCTCTGTAATCTAGTTACAACTGGCTGTGTAATCTTCACTATGGTGTCCTTCCCAGCCCTCTCACACACACACAAAACCCATCAGAAAGAGAAAGAACAGAAATACCTCCTCTGAGATGCAGCTGCATGCAGTAAGAATAAATACAAGGTATTACAATGACAAGCAGGAAAGCAAGCATTGCTTCAATTACAGGACGATAATAAGAAAATCAAATATAAAGCAAAGAGCCTTGAAGCATTTTGGGTGGGAAATGCCAATGGCCAAGCTGAGTGAGAGGGTACACAGAAGTGGATGTGGGTACATGTTATGGGCCAGAAGCTGCCCTGCACCCAGAAAAAGTAGAGTCACCCAAAGGGCAAGGACAAGGTGGGCATCAAGAGTAAGCCATCCTGGGGCCGAGGCATGCAAGAAGGGGCAAAAACTGCCTTCCTGTTTCTCCATGCATGTAAACTTTCATCTTCCTTCAGACACGAAGGAAAAAGTGATGAGAAAGAGACCTAGCCCCTTCCTAGCACCCACCCAAACTCTCAACAACAGTATTTTGGAGTATCTGGTACTTCTTAACACAGTTTCATTTCCTTAACAACATTTTAAACCTTCCCAAAAGACAGCTCAGTTATTTGCAGGGCTACCTCAAGCCTTGTCAAGACGGGATCACAAAATGTGATCCTTCACGTTCGTAACAACCAGAAGATACTTTTACAGCCTCAATTCAATTAACATGCAGGAGCACCATGCACACACATAAGCAGCACATGCATCCAGCTATTGTAGGGGTGCTGTACAGAGGTCAACTCCTGCAGTGACAAGCTGGGACTGCCACACACACACCCTGCTTCAGCAGAAACATTCTTTTCTAGAAAGCCACAGCCAAGCCACAATGAATCCCAGGGTTTCCTAAAAGTCACTCGCACAGCAATCCTCAGAGCAATTCATTTCTGTGCACAGGCTAAGGGTGCAGTTGGAGAAAATATTCCTCGTCTGAAGGAATCCCTTCAAATCGCACAAAATTCCTGGAGGAGAATACACCCGTCAGTGCGATTTAAGTGTCAACATAACAAAGGAACGCCCCTCCCAGCACCTCCTGCCCTACAGATATGTCACGTTGGAAAGGAAAAACTAGACTGGGAAGAACAGCTATTGGCAATCAGCACTGCTTATCAACCCTACCCCTGCCATCACCCCTGAGAGAAAGCGTTGGGGATTGTTTCACATTTCTAGAAAGAGCAGAATAGAGGGACGTGGCACAAAACAGCATCATCTTTGAGGAGTCCTCAGCATTCCTCAAAGGAACACTGTGGACACAAGGAGAGCTTTGTCTGGAATCATCCTTCTGTATTACAAGATTACATATAAAATTGGCTTTGCCTGATGTACATGCTTTGCCTTGCCACATGTACAGAAAGCCTGACGACTGACAAACACCAGCCTAAAACAAAAGGAGTCGAGCTTCACATTGGTAATCTCCATTTTACTGATCCAGCGCAAAGAATAATTACATCCAAACCCAGAACAGTCAAACCCAAATCATCCAACAGGAATTAAGATGATAAGAGTGTTACTAAAATTAAAATGTATGCACAACAGTGTAATAACAAATTCATAGGATACAGTAAATCCTCCCCAAAACCACATTAGGATTATATCAAGATAACTATGCAACATATGCCTTAAATACGGCTGTAAATAAGCGTAACTTAATTTGACCACCACCTACTTTAAGCCCTTGATTTTATAAATAGAAGCATCCCATAATGACTAGTGATTATAAAAAAAGGCACAGTTTACAAGGTAAAAACAACAATAAGCAGAAAGTCAAAAGCGTAAACAAGAAACAGCAAAAAATCATGAAGGTAATTACTAAAACCACCTTAATTTCTGCCCTGATAGACCAACAACACCCCAATCAAGTCCTGCAGCAATGACAACACACACAATTACAACTCCTTGATCGTTAATATTGTGCCTCAAAAGTGTCTGCACATGTGCAGAGCTGAGTTGAACATATGCGTCCATAGTCCCAGCTCAACCACGTCAGTTAAAAAACACTAGCACTACTTCAGCACTTCCTAGCTGCCTCCTCACACACTGTGACTTTTTACTGTGTCCATACCTGTGGGTAAAGCAAAGCAACGACAGTTCCACCGAACTTCAGCTCTGATGAATTTCTGCACAGCCCACACCCAGTCACAATTTCAGTCAACAGCTAACATTACTACAGCTTTTTAACCGTTTCCTACAGAAAGATACATACAACTCGGTGAAAACACCTTCTACAGCCACACACTGCTGTCACATGGCTTTCTCTGTGACACCTCCCTGGTTTAAACACTGGCAAAATCACCTGGCTAGGCAGAAAGGCAATGACTTCTGAAAGGAGGTTCTGCCTGTCCGGCTCCAACAGAACTGCCACAATAAATACATCGGGTGAAACAGGAAAAGAGCCTCACGCCTATACGAGAGGGTGGGGGACAGCACTCACACACACAGAGGCAGATGTAATCATTACCCTGAGCGCCGGTAATCATTACCCTGAGAGCCAGTGCCACTACACACACGCGAAGTCCCTCAGATTTCTCTCAGCCAGCTCTGGGCACCGGGAGGTGGAAGGGAGCAGGAGAGGTGAAGCTGTAAAGCGGAGCTTCCTCCTTTCTTTCTGTTGTCGTTGCGGCGGGGCTGGTCGCTGCCATCGCCCGGCAGCGCGGCGGACCGAGGCAGCCCTGCCACCGAG
>JASSUY010031991.1:998-62186 GCA_032466535.1 Forpus xanthops | reverse complement strand
TGGAAGGCTGCTATGAGGTCTCCACGCAGCCTTCTCTTCTCCAGGCTGAACAGCCCCAACTCTCTCATCCTGTCTTCGTACTGGAGGTGCTCAAGTCCCCTGATCTTCCTCGTGGCCCTTCTCTGGACTTGTGCTACAAGAGGGCTATTTAGCTGTAAGATTCCAAACTACTAAGAGATGGAAGATCTTAACAAACAGGGAAAGCTGTAGATGTTTCTTTTTCACATTTTCCTCTTACATGGATTTTTAAGATAGGTGGGCTGTTTGCAGAGCGGCTGCTGCTCAGTTTCCCAGCTGAATGGCCAACAACAGCCTGAATTTTAACCAAATGCAGAATTCCCACTTCTACATTAATGTTTTTGGACAAAAAAGCATTCTGAAATTCGTAAAGATTTCACCATATCTGTAAGTGCACATTCTTGTGCAGGCAGTTCAGCTTTATGTTCAAAATGTGGTCTTCAAATCTGAGTTGGGAAGAACTTTTTTCTTTTTTTCTTTTTTGTTTTTTCCATGCTGTTTTTTTTTCTGTGGGTTTTGTTGGTTTGTTGGGGAGAGTGTACGTGTTATGTTCCATTTACACTGAAAAAATTGTGTGGCATGTGGCTGCTGCCAGTACTGGTATTCAGGCCAGAAGGGGCTGATGGTGTGATCTTGTCTGACAAAGCAGAGAAAAAACTTTGTCCACCGTGTATTTGGTTTTGCTGTCAGTCTACTTGATAGTCTGCTCTTATCTTTTTAGAAAGATACCTGCTTTTGTGTACATGCAGAAAGAGATCTGACCACAAGGATAATTATGAATCTAGACTGGTAACAGCCTCGTGAAATATTTGTCAGTGAAATCATTGGAAAGAAATGTAGCTACTGTGTTAAGGTATAAACATGCGGCTGATTGCAGCCCAGGTGAAGGACAGAGGATACAAACTGGATCCCATACAAGGAAGAAGGGGGATGATGTGGGCTCCTGCTCAGGTACAGCTCTACCTTCCTTGTTTTCTTCCCCTTTGGGTTGTGAATAGCAGACTGCACACGGCGCTGCCTGAAGCAGTATTGCACCAAACATCCTCTTCTGCTTCTGCAGAGTCAAGCTCCCTGGTGCAATTCAGGCTGTCAGTTCAGCTTACATGAGCCGACTGAGGAACCGTTTGGGTTTTGTACCTGTTGATTTTCCAAACCACATTTTTCACCTATTACTCCTTCCTGTTTGCAAAACAGTAGGGTTCTATTGTAAGCTCAGTAACAGTTCCTCACCTAGCAGAGCACTTATTGCTTCTGGTTCTAGTATTTTTACATCTCTCTGTCTCCCCTGTATTGGAAATCTTCCACATCTAGATACTTTAGAACAGTGGCTTCCACCTTCCCTCCCCCTTCATGTGGCCCCCCACGTCCCTCCTCTGTGGAACCACAGAAATCTTGGTGGTGGAAGCATAGACTTCCTATAAAGAAATGTCTAGAGGAGGTGTCCTTGTCCATGTGGTAAATGTCAGTCTGGTGACAGAAAGCTGGTTGGTCTTTCTCACTTGTCACAGGTCTGTCAAGAAGTATGGGGACCATAAAGTTACAGTTGTGTGACGTATATTCTGCTTCTCAGCTATCCTCTAGAGCATCCTTTCTCCTTGCTGGTAAGCTGTGAGCAGTTAGCAGCTTGGACGTACATTGGTGGGGTGAAATAATGCAAATGCTCTTCTGGGAAATTTCTGGATTTAGTATAGCACAGGAGAAAGCGTTCCTGCTGTTCCTCTTCAGTTTTGCAGCTATGATTCTTACAGCATATGGGTAACTCTGATGTCAACTGGGCCCTTTGCTTGACTGTGTTATTCATTTACTTATTTAATAATCATGATAATAAATAATTGTATTTCTTGAAGCTTTTCCATCCTTGCAGTTACAGATTGTGGTAGCAAATACTGGAGTACAAGCATGAGGCGTAAGTGAACAAAGCAGGCGTACTGAGTCTTGTGTCTGTCTCCTAGCCCTGCTCTCGGGAGAGGGTAGGTCTGGGGAGGTGATGGATTTGCTGCTGGCCAGCCCCTGCCTGCTCCTGATGGTTCACTTGCACCAGTGATCATGTGTTATTATGGATGCAATCATAGGGTAAATCATATTGCTCCTCTAGTATTTTACACGTTAAATTTGGAGCAGCTCAGCACTTCTTGAAAGACACACTTCCAGTTTCTTCCCAATTAGTATGCAGTACTTCAAAGAAAAGCTTTGAACTTGGGTAGGGGCTTGTAGGCCCACACACGGTGTTTGCTGAAACTTCGTTTAGCAACAGTCAGAAGCTCCTCCTTGTTCAGCCACAGCACATTTTCATGTTGACAGATATCTCGTGGTTGGCTCTCTCTTTCTTATGTTTGAAGGTTGGGGTTTTTTGCATAATTTTCCATCCAGAAAGCAAAGTGTATCATTCGTCTTATAACACTTATCTCAGATGATTGCAGATGAGACGACTTTTGTTTATCCTTTATTTTGCATCCCTCTTTTAACAAGAAAGGAAACAGTGTCACAAAGCAATTTTCAGATTGACTCAATCTCTCTAAAAGGAAATGGGTCCCTAGGTTTCAGAGCTTGGTGTGCAGATGCTTTTACACTGCTGAAATTTCTCTTGTAGTTTATTTTTGTCTGAATACAAAGGATGAATTCCCACTTGCCTCAAAAATTCAACCACTTGGAGTGAGGAGGAGCATTTTGCATAGTCGTAGGGATGAGTAGACACTACTGAGGTTTTTCTGAATCATTGGGGACTGAGATTGGCAACATTATATAATTACATAACATTGATCTATTTTATACAATACAAGAGGCCTATTACTCAAATCGTTTTGTACTAATAGGACTTCTGTTAGATAATTCCTTTTCTGTTTGTTATATAAGGGCTTGTATTACAGAGTCACTATTTGAATGCCAGCACTATAATTTTAGAATTGCTTTTATAATAGAAATACCAAGTAAGCCTTGCTCCCAAGTATAGGCAATTACTGCACTATCCTAATTATTATTTTGTCTTTTTTTTTTTTTCCTTTTCCCAAATGAGGCCTCCTGATAACTGCTACTTTGAGTTTGTTTCTTATTTATAGAATTCTAAGGCTGTCCTTTGCCCAGTCATATTCCATTATATGCATTTTCTGTAATGAAAAAGTATTGATCAGCAATCTTGGAAACTGATGGTTGAGCTTCACCTACAAAAACATTGCAAGTGTTACTTTACAGGCTCTGCATGCCTGGAACCCTCCTGTCACTTTGAACTATGTGTATGTTTCTCTTGGGGTTTTTGTATTTCTTTTAATATAATTTAATATAATTTTATTTCTGTAATTAAGTAAGAAAACAGTGTGAGCAGTCTCAAAGGGAGATTGGGGAACACAGTCAGTAAAAATTCCTTTGGAGCCCACAGAAACTGGCTGTTTCTAAGCAAGGAGTTTAGTTGCAAGCTATCTCCTTCACTCACAAAGATATAGATAGTAGTAAGACTTTTATCTGTGCAGTCACTTGAGAAGTGTGGTTGAGCTATAGGTGAGGTTGAAAAAGGTTTTACAATAGACCTGGACTTTGCACAGTATACTAAGAGGGCAGGAGGATCAATAGACAGTGCTTAGAGACCACACAAAATTTTGCTTTAATTCATGCATGCTGTGATGCTTCTGTCCTGATTGAGAAGTTGGCTTCCATTGGACCCTATTCACCATATTTTCTGGAGTATGTCATATTTATTTGGTATGTGCTTTTAAACTCAGAGGCGGGAGCTTATATTTCTTTTTGGGCTTGGCCAAATAATTTCAGGTATTGTATGTTTCTCTTATTGTAAAAACTTTCAATTTGTTGTATCTTAAGTGGTTTTGTACTCTTTTCTCTTTATTGAAACCTCCCAAAATCTCTCTGACTCTACTTAAAAGGCAGCCAAGGGTTTGAGAGATGCTAAAAGCATGCTATAGATTTCTTTAGTGCTGCTGCTACAGTTTGGTTAGAAATGGGAGCATCAGGAGGCTGCAACTACCACTTTAATCTTTCTTTAGCTCTTAAGGTAGATTTTGTTTGGATTTTGTTTCTTGTAGAGGCTTAACTCAAGTGAGGATCAGTTACACCAGTGAAAACCCTGCCTGCATGAAGGGTTGTGTTGGTGCAGTGTTAGATGAATAGGAATCACACTCTTGTGTCCAACTGTTGGTGTCCCTGTGTGGACATTGCATCAACTCTGTCTTTATTGGGACTGTCCAGATTGTAGTGCAGAACAGCCAGACAGACCCTATAGCCTTAATGGCACCAGTGGTACTGTGTTTGTGTGTTCTGGGTTCAGCAGCAGCAGTCATTTTTCTCCTTCTTAATGGCTGGTGCAGCACTGTATTTTTGACTTTTGGCCTGGGAACAGCGCTGGTAACACTGATGGTATTAGTTGTTGCAGTAATGTTTAGTCTGACCAAGGGTTTTCTGAGTCTCATGCTCTGCCAGGGAGGAGGGGAAGCCTGGAGGAAGCAGAGACAGAACACCTGACCCAAACTGACCAAAGAGGTATTCCGTACCACAGCACGTAATGCGCAGGATGTAAAAACTAGGAGCAGAGACCCAGAAGGATTGGGTTCATTGCTTAGTCGGGCTGGGTATCAGTGGTGAGCGGTTGTATTCTCTTCCCTTGTTGTTTCCCTTATCATTATTATTACTGGTGGCAGCAGCAGTGTTTGTGTTGGAGCTTAGTTATGGGACTGTTCTTATCTCAACCTGTGGGAGTTACATTCTTTCCATTCTCCTTCCCATCCCTCCTGGAGCAGGGGAAAGAAAGAGGGGGGAGTGAGTGAGCAAGCTATGTGCTGACTGGGCTTAAACCATGACATCCTGACACCTGGGTAGGGTGTAGCTGCTACCACCTTATTTCTTTTCTCTCTAAGCTCTGGTATCTCCCTTTTGTTAACCAAGCTCCTGGAGTGTGCCTGCTGTGGCTCAGGCCTCCCAAAAGCCTTGAATTTGGAGCAAGGAGAAGAAAGAGAAAATACTGTTATTTAGTTAGGTAGAGGTCTTCTTGGGGACCTGCAGAGAAAGGTGAAGGGCAGAGGTGTCCCAGGTTCCCCTTCAAACAAAGCACTGCTCCCTCACTGGCTTCAGAGTCCTTTTCTGTAATCTGTGTAGTTCAAAGATGTCCCTTCATAATGCCACAAAGGTGAGTGGTCCTTCTACCCTGCAAGGACTGTGCGGTGAATGCAGACCAAATTCTTTCTTTGCCATGGTGTTCTCTCAAGCCCGATGTTCACTCTTCATGGAGAAAAGACCGTCTTTGTTGGTGGGGGGAGGAGGTTTCTTTGTGTTAAAGTCTAGACTTTGTTCAAGTCTTTTTGTCAGCTGTTAATAAAAGAAGTGTCAAACAGCAGTGCTGAGAATATGTACCTCACCACATGAGCGAATCCAGTTGATTGTAGTCTGTTAATTTGCTATAAGAAGATTACTGGATTACAGCAAAAGCTTGGTTTGTCAGCAACACCACCTGACAGTAATATTTATTGAGGGGTATTACTTATTCTAAATATTAGTCCACTTATGCCTCAGTCATACCTTTGTTCTTGAGGTAAGAGGGTCTTTTTTAGTAGGCTGTTCTATGAAGCCATGTAACGGAGAGGACACCCAGCATTTTCTTTGCCTGTTGCTGAGCAGGCTGCAATGCTTCCAGATTTACCTCAATGTGCTTTTGTCATCATAATCCCTCCTACATGTCAAGACTGATTTGCGTTCTAGGCGAGATTCACATCGTCCATTTTTGCCGTTCCATTTCTCCTCCTTCTTTTTTTTTTTTTTTTTTTTTGTTTTATTAAGCAATAACAAATTGGGAAGATGTTGGTAAGCCAGTCAGGTATATGCTTGCTAGCCGGAATCTGTGCTACGCTCATCGTCCTGGCTTTAGCCTATTACTTGTATTGGTAAGTTGGGTTTTTGTGTTGCCACTGCAGAGTTGTTTTTTTCTCTGAAGTGCTTTCTTAGAGTAGGCTTAGAGTGTGGTGGTCCTTTTGAAGTGCTCTAGGAGGCTGATGTAACATGGGATACCTTCCCTTATTTGTGCTGGTGCTCTCTTGTTTTGTCATGGTACTTGGTTTTGCCGTTGTTTGAGGGTTTTAAGTTTTTATTCAGCTGAGAGCAGAGTAGGTAAGGATGCAATAGCACACATTGGGTAAGATGGTGATTTTGTCTTCCCAGTTTTTTGTGAGAGCATTTTTAAACTTCTTTTGAACTTACACTGTGTTCATGCTTTGCGTTCGCATGTCAGGTTCTCTGGGCGTGCAACTTGGGAATTAGGCTGCAACAAGTTGACAGTGCATTAGGGTTTTTGCAAGGCAACCTGTGTCCTTAGTACTTTAAATGTTTCAGGGAGGTGCAAATTAAGGACTGCCATTGCTTTTCCCACCACCAGGAGCTCAGCAGGTTTCTTCCCCTTGAGGGTGAGCTGGGGCCCAGAAAAGTGGTGATATGAAGCACATGCTTGAGGAGCATGTGGTGATGGAGCTTTGTGGGTTTGGGGAAGGTAAGAGCAATGCAGGGCTGCCCTAGATTTCTGAGCTGCGTCTGTTTCTGTGTGCCTCTATGTATATCCAAGACATTCAGCCAAAAGCAACCTTAGAACTTCTTAATACTGCATCTGGAGCAAATAGCAACTTACAGAAATCTGAGTGCAATCTGTGGACTAGTTTTAATGAACAAATTACATGTCGTTTCAATTGTAAAAAGAAAAGCCTGCTGGAGTTGTAATTAGTATGCTTACAATTTGAAACCATTCCATGGGGTGTGATATTGCTGAGAACAAGTCTCCAGCATAACATGTGGGTTCTTGTACTTGTTTTGTAAGTGAATGAAGAGGCAAATAAATCAGTGGGGCAATCTAAGCTTTGTTTTTGCCAGGCAGTTGTGCCTGTGCTATTTACAAGCCTACAATCCTCTGTGTGTGTATGCACACACTTCTGATATTAATTGGTTTATTTCCATTTAAGCTTTACAGTAAATCTCTGCAGATATGTAGGCTTTCAGCTATATATTCTAGCAGCTCAAATTAAAATGTGTGTGATTACTGGCCTCTAGTCCACAATATGTCCGAGAAAACAGGATGTATATAAGTGACTTAGTAGCTTTAATGTCAAAAACCAGGCAGAGTAGAGATTAAGGATGTTAAGGATTGTCCTGTGAAATGTTTGTTGGGTTTTTTTTTGTTCTGTTTTTTTTTTTTTGTGTTTACTGAAGAAAATACATGTGGTAGGTGTGTGTGTATATATATATATATATGTGAACACTAGGTTTAATTAATTCTACATGTCTTGACTCAATATTGGCTTATAGTGTATGCATTTCATACCTGATATATTATGCTTTGTAGTGATACAAGTATAAATTTGAGTGCAGGTTATACATAGGCATAGTGTGTACATTTCTTGTAATTATTTTTTTTTCCCCTATTTTGCTCACTTTTCAAATTCTTGACTTGAATCCAGGTCAGATCTGATCTGTAGGAGAGATTACAACTGCACACAGCAGGAATTAACTGGTATTAGGTCAGATCCTCTTCTTCAACAGCCTCAGGGTTCAGGGAGAAAATTAATGACATCATCTATTTGTCTGTGAACAGAAAACTCATTCAAACCTCTCGATTAGATATGGATGAGACCTAGTGTGGGTACCTTAGAGTGCCTTTTTGGCTGTGTTGGTTTGGATATTTTTATTCTTTAATTTGGTGCTTGAAGAAAGCTGTTTTTGATAAGTATTTTAGCTTATTAATATTTTAACATAAGTCTGCTCTGTAGGTAGTAACTAGAAAGAGCTTTTTTTAATTATTTTTTTTTCCTTTGTCTTAAATGTGTTAGCTTGGCTGCTGCAATTCCCTTTGAATATCTTCAGACAGAGCTAGGGTGTTAAGATCAAAGATCACCAGTTCAACAGGGAATCAGTTTTGCATATTCAGAGATTAACCCATTTTTTTTATAATTCCATTTGCGGTCTTTGGCTTCTCCTGGATTGGATCCCTCTTATTAGCTTTCTGGGTAGGATATATTTTGGTCACCTTCTGGGCTAGATATAGTTTGTACGTTCTAAGGAACTTGTCTTTGTTTTTCTGGAATTTATGTGGCACTCATATGCAGGCCTGGGGCTGGCTCCTGTGCTGTGTGTCTGATGCAAGAACACCAACAACCTCAGAAACAACCTAAGAAATCCAGCATAACATCTTTCCGTCACCACCCCACTCCACTCCCCCCCAAAAAAAAAAAGTTTAAAAAAAAGGAAATTAAAAAATACATTGCTCAGATCGTGAAGGCTGGTGCTCAGGCAGTGATGAAAGGTGTGCAAGGGGCCACCACAGTAAAGCTCTTCTGAAGTTACAGGAAATAGTGCAGAGGGTTCACATGTGTCTCTTCACATAGGCTTGTTCTGATACTGGGTATGAGTGTTTCAAAAGATACACTGCAGCAATCCACTATATAACCCACAGTGCAAGCTAATGTCCACAGAAATTACAAGAGTAAGAGACATCACATTTTCTTCTTTGGTCAGTCATCACTTCCTCAGGAGTTTGTTTGGTTAAAGTGTCCCCACAACATGAGTCCCTAAAAGGATTGTCCTTTTTCACCAATCAACAAATTGCCTAGTGCATAAATAATGGATTTATCATTCTGTGTGTGTTTGTCATCACTTAATAAATAGGATAAGCTGATAAGAATCTTCTGCGCTAATTTTTTGTGGCCTTTAATTGTCCCATTTGAAGGTACAGATGTTTGGAACAAATGCTTTTTTCCTCTGTTGCCAAATCTGCCCTCTAAGTTTCATCTTCTGGCCACCACAGGAGCCCAAAATACCAGTGTTTAATTTGATTAATTAGTGTACTTTCCATTAGAACTTAGGGCAGTTTATCTCACCATGTTTGTAGCCCTGCCCTGTAGCTCGGGTGATGTGTTGAAACGCCTGAACTTGCCATAAATGTTTTGATTTCATTAATAAACTTTGAGTTCAGAGCAAATTAATTCAGATCACACTTTTGGCTACTGTTGTATTTTGTACTGCAGTAGTTCATCATTTTTTGAGACAGATTGAGAGAGGGGAGGCCTGTGCTTGGCTTTCATTTATATTCAAGCAGTTTTAATGAGCTGTTTAATTTCATTGCCTATTTATTTTATTTGCTTATTGATTGTAATTGTGCTTTGTTATCTAGATCTCAAATGTTTGAAGCAATAGTTTAGCACATGATCTCCATCTTCACCTGGATGTTATTAATATTCCCTATCATTGTATTTTTGGAGTGAATGTGTTGTCACTTTAGGCAGAATAACCTGGTGGTTTTCCATTTGTATGTGCTGGTGGAGATGACTTGTGCACACAGGTGGCAGGTCATTTTCACATTGATGGGGACCCCAGTACTGCTGGCCCTGGGGGTGGTTAAACACTGTGGGAAGTGTTGCTGTGTGAACTGGTGAAATATGTGAGCTTTGAGCCCTGCTCCTGTTAAGTCTGGTACTTGTTTTGTGTATTAATCCAGAGTAGCACAGCAAAAGACTGCACAGTGACTGCCTGTTAAAATTCTATGTTAAAGGAAAATTGACTTCTGAGGGAGATAAATAGGCAAAAACTTGTAGCCAGGTCATTTGTTAGTTAGACTGCACCTGTTTCCCATCCTTGAGGGGAGGACCAGAGCAATGAAAAGGACTGATCTGCTGAGGGCCCTGCCATCCACATTGGCTGAAGGGAGGGCACCCTCATGGATGGGGAACTCTTGGAATGGAGATTTAAAAGATGTCTCATCTATCCTTAGCTTATTATTCCTGTATCTAAATGCTAGTCTACTTCACTGATGGTTTCTCTTAATGGTGGGGCAGAGGATCATTATACGTTGGCTAGCACACCCTTTATCAAGCCTGTCTGCACCATTAAGGGAGGCTGAGGAAGAATGGGCCTTGAACCTCCTGGTAGGGGAGCAGTTAATTTTTTCCGGGTGTACCTGTTTAGATTATTACTTGACACACAAAATGAAGCATGATCTATTTCTATATAACATCTGTTAGCTGTGGGTAATGTGTCAATAATCTATGGGCTGCTGTGCTTGAAATACCACCCTGTTTGTGTAAAAGTCACTGTATACTCTGCTGCTTTATTTAGGCAGCTTAAACTGAAGCACTGAGAAGATAGGTGTCCTATATTGACTGGGTAGTTGTCTATGAGATAAGTGGCTAGAGATTAAAGCAGCCAATATCTTTCTAACATACCCATAGCACCAAACCATGGAATTTTGAGAGCTTAGATTCTTCAAATAAATCAGGAGTTTGCAGAGAAGTTGAAGTTTTAAGCACTGTTACCAATGTGGATTTTGGGAGGTTGTTTCTGTGCTGTGGCAGCTGCTTGTGAGTCTGCAAACCAATGAAGGCCAACAGCCTATAGAGGTTCAGCTTGACAGATTTTAAGCCTGCTTCAACTGTGGAAATCAAACTTTGTATCATGCTGTTGGAATATATTTTTCTGTGTCCCTTTCCTTGGCAATATGTTTTGAACCCGCTGAGGGGTTTCCAGTCATGCTTGGCTGGCATGTGGCAGTGAGTGTATCCCAAAAATAACTGGAATACTGCAAGTTTCATGGAAGTAGCTGGGGAGAAGAGAAAGGGGCTGCTAAGAGCCTTACCTTAGGAAAATGTCATGGCATAGGGTTGGGTGTATTGTGATACCCAGCTCTCCACATGGATATGAGCTTGTAAAAGCATCAGTCAACATTAAAATACAATTGTGTAGGGAACCAGGCTCCTGGAACTACATGTTAAATTCTGTTTGTCAGCAGGCTGTCATCTAATGACGTGTAGCTGGCTACTCAAGCTCTTCTCTGCAAACAGCAATTGTTGCACATGAACTAAACAGAGACTTTTATATATTGGTAGGAGTTGGAGCATAAGAGGAAGGTCAGATAGTAAAGGCTGGAGGAAAAACTGGAGGAGTAGCTGTCAACACTGTGTATACTGTTTTTTACTCTTGAACACAAACCAAGTCGACCTTAGGGACTTTGATGATCCTTACAGTTGCTCTGCCACAGATTCTAGTCTGGAGAGGCAGGCGCTGTTCCCATTTTACTGGGATGTGCAACAGTGCAATTCCCCAGGTACTTGGTCCCCAGTGGGCAATTTGGATGCCCTTTGTAAACAAATTATGTCAGACTGTGGGCTGAATATGATGTGACATAACACACTGAAATTCAGAAGGTAATGAGAGAGACCCCATGGTTTTAATGCTAGCAAAGAGATTAAGACTAGCAAAACAAATGCTTTAAGTAATACTTAAACTTGCATCTGCCTTAAGAAGGATGAACTTGCTTTAGATCCAATCTTAGATTTGCAGAGCTGGTACAAGGAAAAAAATGAATCTGCAGCTGAGTTACCTGATAGGGCATGTCTATACTGCAGGAGTGATGTGATTAGTTTTAAGGGAGAGGTAAAATGCTTGTAAGAGTAGCCATGGTAACATAAAGCTCACTGCAGGCTGCAAAAACCACCTGGGAAGTGGAGTGAAAACTCAGGCTGTTTGGAATAATTATTGTTGCTCAAAGTGCATTGCTGGCCTTCCTGTAGAACTCACTTAGTGACATTTTATGGAGGGAAGAGGTCTCAGAATGGTTTCCCATGGTCAAATATGAGGTCTTAGCATCTTTTCTTTCTATTGAGATTGCAATTGCAGGCTAGTAAATTTTCAAGCATTCATTATGCTGTTGGAGCAAGTCAAGAGGAGGGCCACAAGGATAATATTCAGGGGGCTGGAGCACCTCCTGTATGAAGACAGGCTGAGAAAGTTGGGGCTGTTCAGCCTGGAGAAGAGAAAGCTGCATGGAGACCTCATAGCAGCTTTCCAGTATCTGAAGGGGGCCTATAGGGATGCTGGGGAGTGAATCTTCATTAAGGACAAGGGGTAATGGGTTCAAACTTAAACAGGGGAAGTTTAGACTGGATATGAGGAAGGAATTCTTTACTGTAAGGGTGGTGAGGCACTGGAATGGGTTGCCCAGGGAAGTTGTGAATGCTCCATCGTTGGCAGTGTTCAAGGCCAGGTTGGACATAGCTTTGGGTGGCATGGTTTAGTGGGAGATGTCCCTGCCTATGGCAGGGGTTTTGGAACTAAATGATGTTAAGCTCCTTTCCAACCCTAACTAATTCTATGATTCTATGATTATAAAAATCATAAAAATATGGAAGAATATAGTTAGGTGGGAACCCTGGAGTGCACCATTTGAGATTGATGTGGCTTTCAGCAGGGCTTATTTGACAAATAGGTTGGGTTGCTCAGGGCTTTGTCCTGATCAGTTTTGAAAATGTCTGAGGATGGAGTTTCTTCAGCTTCTCTGGATAACTTGTTCCAGCACTAAACCACTATTCGTTTGCATGTTGCTAATACACCTAGCAATAGCACAAATCGGTGTCATCTTTTAATGGCTGCAAAGAGAGAAAGGAAGCCTTGGTGAGGAGTGGACTTTGCTGTTAATTCCTTTTGGAAGAAGTTCTGGGAATGTGAAGGGCTGTTGTTAGCAAGAAGTGTTTGATGTTGCCAATGTTTTTGTTTGGGCTTTTTGAGTTAGACCCTTGTGAGCTGTCATGGGGGAGTGTCAGGGCTTGGGCCCCTAATACAGAGAGTGGTGGCTGTTACCCCAACATGATGACTGTGGGGTGGATCCAGTACTGTCTCTTTTTGCACTGGCTATGTTTGTTTAATGCAGACAGATAGATGATGAATGGGAAAGCATTGTCAGCTTGGGAATGAGAACCTGTGTCAGTGGTTGGGCTTTGTGACTTGGAGTCCCAAGATGACTTAATACGTATCCAGAATTTTGGCAACTGAGATGCCTTCTTAATTAGTCTGTTATCCAAAAGTGAATGATAGTTCACATTTTCTGGAGGCTGCTTCTTGAGAGATGCCTGTTCCCAAGACAAAATAAGCATCTGAAGTTTGGTGGCCTTGAAACCAGAGTAGACCTGGAAGCATGCTGTGGGTTTTCTTTATTGGCAGCCTTTGTGCCTGGAAGGAAAGGATCAAACCCTATGCAGGTGTCCACAGTTTGGCCTTGTCTATGTGTAGAGCTGGTCTGTTGTCCTTCATTAGGAGTCTGTGAGGGAAATGGATGCTATCGGCAGCTGGGGTTGTTCTCTTTCTCCCACTTCTCCTAGAGTCTGAAATACATGTTCCTCAGTAATTGTTCAAAGGTGATTTCCCCTGCATCACTGTTGTGCATGTATTCTGTATGCTTTCACATAGTCGAATTTATTTATAAAGCTAGAAGCTGAAAGCAGAATTTTGAGATTTACAGCAAAGATCATAAAGTGCTCATAGGGACTGTCATCCAGGGCAAAATAGAGTAGACTAATTGGCTGTGTATATGGGCGTAGGTAAGATAACAAAAAAGTGTGGATGTCAAGAATTCATTAACACAGAGAAGAAGATGAAGCTTTGCAAACAAAATTAGCTAGAAATTATAGTATGAACCAAAATGTCAGAAAAAAATGTTGCTCTTGAAATACAGTAGCCCTTGTTCAAAAATTTTTTGGCAGAAAACACAACTGAGGAAGTGGCTTGTAATGATAAATTGGTGGAGACAAGTTCTTGAGAAACTACTGTAAAGGTAAAACTTGCAAACCATTAGGATATTCTTTTGTATCTTGTGCACAGAAATAGCATCAAATGCACTATACTAAATAGACAGTCTTGCTACTTGGTACATGTATTGCCATTGCAAGGGGAGAACTAGAAAACCTTTGTTGTTCTCAAGAGATCAATAATAGAAGCTACACTTCTGAAAATAGATGTTTACATGAAGGAGACAAGATAAGTAAAGAATATTTAGGTTTACTGTCCTTGATGTGTCTGAGGACTTTTTCGATTGACCAGCAATTGCTTTGCTTGTCCACTGGGAATGGATCTGGTGGAAGAAAGCTGATGCACAGGGCAGAGCTGAAGAGAGCAGTGTGCACTGTGTGAGCATGTGGATGCAGCTTCCTTCTCATGCCCAGTGAGTGAGGAAAAAAACAGCCCAGTTTATAGTATTTTCTGGCAACTGGTAAGGTCCTCCTGCCTGGCTAAATCAAAGTGTCATAGCGGTGACATTAACTATGTCTCTGTGCCATGGTAGTAGCTAGCTATCAAATTGATGTTAGAATACCAGATTGTTATTTTATCCCGGATTCAGCAAGTAGGGGGAAAAGTGAAAGTAATGAGTATTTTTTCTGACATATAAATAACTCCTATAGTTGCATGTAGTGAGAGCAGGGAAATAACATGCTAAATATATTGGCATGGAGGTGGAGAGCGATGGATGGAAGACTCTATCACATTCTGAATTCAGACATACAAGTTGCAGGGGGGAGCATGGCCTGGTAACGATGTCTGCTACCCTCCTGTGCTGCTTTGTTCCTGTACTCCACCTTCATCTCTCAGCTCTTCAGCCATCAGCATTTCAAGGCTGCTATTTTCCCTTTCCTCTTAGCTTCCTGAGCACTTGCAAATCAGTTTTGGACATCCTCCCTAACTTTAGCTCCATCGGGATGTGGGAAGGATGCTTTTCAGAGGGAGGTGTGTGCTTTCCCTGTGCATTTTTTGACTGAACTTACTGTTGAACTCAGTAGTGTTGGCTTTGTGTGTCAGGTTTTCTGTTTTGCATTTCTGTGGCTCACTTTAGGAAATGTCCCTCCGTCCAGGGGAGGATAGCTAACTACTTTCTTATTTGCCACTTCAGCTAGCCCCTAGCTGGCTAGGGCTCTGACCCCTTGCTGCTCTCTCTTCAACAAGGGTGGGGGCACTCCAGATTTTTTAGCAACTTAATAATTGTACACATTAGAGCAGGTGATTAAGGAAAGGGTGCTCCAGCAAGTATTCTGTCAAATTGTAAATCCCTACATTAAAATACAGAAATAGTAAAGTTTCTTACTCAGATAGTTGTATATTAACCTGCTTTTAAAAACCAAACAAAACTCAAACTTTTTTTAACTCATTAAACTTCAGAATTAGGGATCTAATTTTTCATTACCAGATATGAAGCAAATCTTAATCTCACGTTAGAAGGTCGGAGACAACATGATGACAAACTACCTAAGTGTTATTACTCTTCAAATACCTGTTAGGGTTTTCCCCAGAGTATTTATTTAATGCTTTGAAAGTGATGCAGTTGGCTTTTAGACGTAAATCTGACCAAATCCTATTTTATGGTACCAGTTGTAATAGTAGTAGCTTCAGATTTTTTGTATTAATAAAATTGCATTTTTGCCTGTGCAGGCAAGCTATCTGACTTAATAACTTCAGAAAGAATGAAGGGTTTTGAAGTGATATTGAATTACTCTGCAAATCCATTCTGGACAGTATTGTCACTAAAAAGAGAAGCCACAACCAGAATATGCTCACTTTGAGAAGAACAAAAACCTACTATAAGTGAAAAGAACAAGGCATAAGTACTAAGGACAGTCTGGCGCCATTTAAAATAGAGACCTCATATTCTCCCACATGTTTCTTCTTCAGCGATTGCAAGAGGCTCTTTCCTTTTCCATCTCCCCATCAGGTTTTCAATTTGGAATGAGCTAGCCGCAATGAAGAAAATAGTCTCACTGCACCTTCTAGCTCTGTTGAAATCAGAAGTAATTAAGGCAAAAAGTCTTTCTGCACAAGAGAAATTAAAAGTGCTTACATTTGAAGGGGAAATGTCGGTATCAAGCATTTGCCCCATAGGAAAGGCTGAAAATAATAGAGCTGTTAGATGCAGAATGTGATTTCCTGATGGTTAAATCTTGACTTGATCTCCAGTCAGGTGAGACAAAAGTCCTGAGCTCTTCAAAATAATAAAAATGCCCATTTTCAGCTCTATTGAAAAGATCTCACTGAAGCAACTTACAGCTTCAACTATTTCTGTGGTGAATTACATCTTTGTAATAGATTATAGAGTAAGTTTTGGTCTCTGTCGTCTTTCATCATGGTAAGCAACTGGAGTGTTTTGTTTTGGGTTGGGTTTTTTGGGAGTTGTTTTTTTTTTTAATCAAACTAAAAAACCGGAATTGTGTTTCTGCCTTGCAATAGTTGTTGATTTTGCCCACCTTCATATAAAGAGGAGGAAGAATTTGTAAGAATGAGTCTGGGGCCAGCTCAGGTGCACTGTGCTTTAGCTCCTGGTCTTTTTGCTCCTCCAGGCCGATCACAGCCTTGAGAATTGCATCATTCCCTGGGCTGATCAGTACAACGGTGCCCTCTGATATTCAATGTGTTTGTTAAACAACAACACTAACCTTCAGAGAGAACAAGTAGGAGAAACCAAAGATCTACCACATAAAGAATTTCTTTAGCATTTGTGAAGTTATTAAATGCAAAACAAAAATCTGTTCCAAGCCAGTTAAGAACTGGGAAGAATTACTTCTTTTTGTGTGTCCTATTTGAAACAAGTATATATAAAATGTTCATTTTAGCTTTCTTATTGCTGTGTATTGAATAACCTGTGTGTTGGTGCAACAGGAAAAATTCAACTGGCATCAGTTACTTTGTGGAGAGGGAAGAGATTTTCTATTCTTACCACATTGCATGAATAAAAGCAAGATTCATGCTTCTGTCAAAATGCAAATTTTATCTCAGATTTGTGGGATCACAGTTACTGTGTTAACAGTTGCATAGGTGTGTAAACTGCAGTGGGATGGAATAAATAATGAGCTGGTTTGAGAACACTGATTATGGCCAGCCCAGCCTCATGGCATTACTTGTAAATCCTGAAGTCCATGCTGTTCTGTCTTCCACTTCCTACTCTTTCTCTGAATACAAAGCTAATTTTCTGCAGACAATTACTTCCCAAATACTAGCACGACTACTGGGTTAAAATCAATTCCTTCAGGCCTACAACTGCTATCTTGGCAATATCTCGTGCATGTTATATATATATAGATATGTGTGTGTGTTTAGAAATATATATATTTGTGCATGTTTAAATAAGCAAAATGATTTTCAAAACCATCTCTATGTGAAATTCTGCCCTACCTGTATTGAGACCTGCTGTTAGCTGAGGGGCATTGTTTGGGGGTGAATGTATGGTGCTACTCACCAAATCTACAAGACTGACAGAGCATTCGTATTGTGAGCACTAAACCTGACTAAAATGGATCATCCCTTCCAGCATTATTCTTCTGGGGAGAAGCATGTTGCTTCCTGCTCCCTTTGCTAGAGATCTGGGATTCTCTCTCACAGGCAAAATGGGGATGTTCCCAGCCCTGGGCACAGGAGTGGGCAAGCATGTCTTCATGGCAATGTTTTAATTTTTTTTCTCCATTCACCTGCTGCATAGTGTAGAAGTATTTTGCATCTTTGTCTTTCTGTGAGAGAGGGAGGACTCTCAGGAAACTCCTCCTGAGGCTTAAGGAAGAGATGGGGGATATTGGAGCAGATCTGTGTGGATGCTTGCAGGCTCTTTCCCCACTGTCCATTCCTCACCTTTGGCCAGCTGAGACCCAGAAACCTTAAAGGCCCATCGTTGTGGTGCTACACACAAACTGATAAATCATGGCTTAGCAGCAGAGAGTATGAGCAACACAAGCAAGTGGAAAATTGACAGGTGCCTGTGGGGATGTATGCGCTTTACATCTGCAATATCCTAAAGCTGTGTGTTGTCATTAAAGAAGAGATTCCCATGCCTGCAGTGCAGCTTTGGGAGTAAGTCAGAAGCATGCAAATGCTGTGGTTGTTAGAGGTTTGTTGGCTTATTTTTCATGACGAGCATTCAAAACTGTTTAAATGTCTTGTGGTGCTGGTGGCGATTTCATTCATTGCAAGTGCAATGGTTAAATGATGTGTGAGCTGCTGCTGGGCTATGCAAATAAGCTCCATCTAGTTGTTGTCTCACACATGTATGCAATCCCTTCCTTAGAGAGATGCACAATGTTTACAGAAGGCTAATGTGGCTGGGAGAAAATAAAAGGGAGTATTTAGCGCCAAGAGCATCCCAGTACTGCTTGGCAGGTATTGCATCCAGTGTTGCCCATCATCTGCCACACTTGCAGTTTTGAAGGGCACCCTGCTGTTGCACTTAGGGTGAAACTGCGGAGCAGTTAGTAGGACAGAAAACATTTGGCTGTTCTTCAGAAGCCTGGAGTGGACTTGTTAGACATGTTGGAGTGTGGAGAGTTCTCCAAGAGCTTCTCCCAGCCTGCTTTTGCTCTCAAAGCCTGTGCAAGCCAGAAACTTCTTTCCAGAACTTGGGGTTGATGTGCGAACTACCAGATGGGTAGGCAATGCTGTAATGCTGTGTACATTGACAGAGTGTCATAAACCTGATGTGGCATGCAGCAGGCTTCTTGCACCAGCCTGTAAGAAAAAGAGGACAGTATAACATGAAGGGAGGAATAGGTAGCTGGGGAGCTAGTAAAGATTAGGATCCTGATCCTCCCTTGAAAGAGTTTTATTTAAAGTTGTAGAGGAGGAGAATAGCTGCCCCCGAACAAACGAAAAAGAGCCAGAAGAAGGTTTAAAAGCTCCCAAGAGAAGGAGCAGGACATGCAGAAGGTGTTTGACAGCCATTTCTGAGTGAAGCACACTTAACTCTCTGTCTGGACCCATAAGGAATTTGCTAAACTGGGTAACTGTTCATATTTATTTCTTAAAATATACAGAACATGACAGTGTTCTAGCTCATGCGTTTCAGCGTGGGGTGTGGGTTGGTATTTTCCCCTGGGCTTATCCACTTTTTCTTCTAAATTGCAGCCTTGCTGTCTTCTCCTCTCTGTGTAGGAGCCAGATCTGTTCCTGCCATGTCTTGCTATGCCAAGAGGCTGTTGGGAACAAGGTGAGAATCCCCTCACCCTAGATAAATGGCTCATGTCCCTGTGTGTTGCTACAACAGGGAAGTTGGCTTCTGTACTGCTGCAAAGAAAGGCAAATGCACAAGCCCTGTGCAGCCCCCAGAAGAGCAGTCAGCTTTGGGGAGTGTGGAGGACCCTTATTGTGTTCTTGAATGGCTTGTATCCTTTATTGGGGAAGCTGGTGCATTGCAACATGCATGTTAGCTTACAGTTTAGCTGAGCCCTGCTGTAGTAAGGCTTCCTCAAGTACAATTTCTTTTTGGTTCAGGAGATGGGAATTGAAAAGCTCTTATTTATTTGCAATTGTTGAGTTTTCCATTAAAGATGAAACCAAGAGTAAAGTGTGTCTATGAGCCGTTGGTTTTAAAAATGAGGCTAATTCTGTAAATGTGCAAATATACATAAACCCCATCCATATCTTATGAGATGAGGCAAACTTGTGAAATTATTATCTAATCTAAATGTAATATGCAATTAAGGTTCTGTAATTATAACTTTAGGAAGAATTAACTTTGTGGTGTTTACACTGGAACAGAATCACCAGACTGGAGACTGAACCATGACAACTGGGGAGAAACAGCATGCAAACACCTGCAAGGAGTTGTAAATGGCGTACTATAATAGAAACTATCCTCAGATTACTAAACCAGAAGGCAATGTTTTACTTTCTGAAATAAAATCAAGTTGCATGCATATACGACCAGTATATTGAAGTAGTGGGACACCTTCACTAGAAAAAGCAATGAAGAATCTTGCAGTGTCTTACAAGTACAATGAGGCTGTTCTATGGAAAACATGGTATCAGCCCACTTCAGTGATATTCAGCCGTGACACTGAAGTTGCCTGGGCTGGTTTTACCCAGGGAACTCATGACAGAATCTCTGGTTTCCCTCTTGTGAAGAGAAAATCCATTGTTTTCTGCAGCAATAGAGATGTTTCCAATGGGAGAAGTTTCTTAAGCAGTTCTACTTCCTTCTGTTGGTTGTCTTGCAGCCAGATTTCTAAGCAAGTCGGATTCACGTCAGTTATTTAATCCACTTGTTTAAGTAGGGGCTGAGTTAACTGAATTTATATGCTGAGGAGAAATTGATATTGTGCACACTTGCTGTGGAGTTATTTTGTATGTTCCAAGTATGACAAAAGGAAATAGTTAAAATTAAATTTGGAAAATAGCTATTTAGATACTGCTTTTGATTTCATCTGTAATATTGTAGCAAGGAGTTAGAAAAAATACAGTTCCATCTGTAGCAGAGACATAAGCACAGTGCTCTCCACAGCTGGTGAGGAGTCTTAATCATGTTGGTAATACTTTCTATAGGGTGGGGAAGTGAGAAAACTGCCTCTCAAGTGCAGTGATGTGTAGTATCCAGAGGTGGTTTGTCCCGTTCTGGTTCCATTGAGTTTTTTGAATGTTTTCCTTTGCTTTGTTTACATATTCTGTGGTCTTTATCTTCAAAATGCAAGTTAAACAAATCATTATCTTGATTTTTAATATTTATTATTATTTTAGAGCAACCTATATCTTGATAAGAGGCTGCCCCTCATTTTAGAAGCCGGAAGGAGCACTGGGGCTGAAGTCCCAGTAGGGTATGGACCCCTTCAGGATGTTCTCTGTGGGATGGGCAGCTGTTCCATGGGAGGAGGCTCTCCGAGCACATAAAGGCCTTCCCACAGTGGGGCCATGTGCCAGCGTGGCATTTATGGGGTGATGGGATTACTTGTGGTCACTTCCCAATGTAGCTCGCTGGTACTCAAACTATTCACGTATGCATTTTATTTTAATGCTTCATTTTATTTAAATGCTCCTAAAGTTTAATTGGTAAACTTACAGTCTTTTAATGGTAAAATTAAAGGTTTAGAGTGAAAGAATCATGAAGAGGGAGTAATGTTTCTGTTGAGGATGTGTGCTCCTCATGCGGTTGGCATTGTTCTAAGTGACCATCACATAATGCCTACACTTCACCTACAGCAGAATTCCTTATGCGTATTACATGACGGTGAATGTCAGCAATGTGCATAGCTTTTTTTTAACCTTAAAGTGTTGGCATCTCACTAAGTGAAGAACTCAAGCAAGCCATGTAGTGATAGGACAAGGGGAAATGGTTTTAAATTGAAAGAGAGTAGATTTAAATTAGATATAAGGAAGAAATTCTTTACCATGAAGGTACTGAGGCACTGGAACAGGTTGTCCAGGGAAGTCATGGCTGCCCCATTCCTGGCAGTGTTCAAGGCCAGGTTGCACAGGGCTTTGAACAAACTGGTCTAATGGAAGATGTCCCTGCCCATGGCGGAGGGTTGGAACTAAATGATCTTTAAGGTCCCTTCTAACCCAAACCATTCCATGATTCTAAAAGGCTATTTCATGAAAATAGACTAATCTCATCAAAAATCTCTACAGATACAGAGCCAAATCTATTGATACTAGTGGAAGTTTCTTTGATTTGGTGGACTTCAAATTAAGGCCAAAGTAATGAATATATTTTGGTCAGATGATGGGGATAACTTTTTACTTTAGACCTTTCGTAGAAACTGGCTGTGGTACTGCATGAAAGACAAGTTTAGCAACATTTTAAGGAGTAAATTCTCATCTAGTTTCATGACAGTAACTCAGTACCATTTTTTTCCTTGTGAGATCTTATTCCTTGTTCTCACTACTCAAAAGCAAAGTTGCATCCTTGTGTCATAAGTTTGGCTTAAGGTCCTCTTCTGTAGACTTTAAAAATCATGCTTGTCATGAATTTTAGTTAATGAACTCTGAATCAGCCTTGCTTTTCACTGAAGGATGTGCAGGGAAATTAGACCAATATATTATGTGAGAAACTAAGATAATCTTCCTGTCATGCTTAGGTGTAAAAGGCTAGATCTGTAGTAGACAGTTTGTAATACTGCGTAGGATGTGATCGAATAGTTGTCTATTTTTACAGCATATCTGTAGAATCCCTGCCACAGGCTGTTCAAATATATACCAAAACTGGTGTTGCACCTTATTTCATTTAATTTGCTTTACTGACTCACTGCTGTTGATCTAAGCCATGTTTTCTAGCCTACTTAGCTGTAGTTAACAGTGTTTCTTCTAAAACTGTTCTTCTAAAATAAATCAGGCCTGACCGAAGACTGCTTTTAGTTGTGCAGCGGCAGAGTGGAAAGGCGCCTTGGGTTGATTTTTTGAAATCTGTGGCAAAACCCTGGGTAAATACTCCATCTGTTGGTTTTGTATGGCTTCTGCATCTCCTGGGTCAGGTTCCCAAATTCGTCATCCCAGAAATAGATGTGACACAGTGCAGGAAGTTGAAGACTATCAGATACCTGCTTTCTTCCTGAATATTTTCCTATATTGGGGTATTTGCTAGGAGTAAATACATCATTACAGTTTCAAAAGCTGGTAGCCACTGCTTTTTTGTATTCTAGCTAGAAAAGTATTGCATATTCTGCAAGAAAAAAAGTATTTTAGAAATAACTGAGGTAATCACTTCTAAGCATTAAATGCAACTCATAAGATGATCAACACATTTTTGTGTGATATGTCTCAGAAATGTCCAGGAAAATAATCTGTTGCCCCTGTGGCAATGTAATACTTTTGAGGGATGCTAGAATAACCAGACTGGGACCTGTACTTTTATTTATCCACCAATCAGGTACAAGCAGTGGCACTGAAAGCTCTCTACATCTCTGCCAACTGTTGGCTGGTTAGTATTTTGGAGTTCTCTGATCTTGTAAGGAGAGGTGAGGGGAGTGATGCTGACACCAGTGATTTTCATAGCTGGTTTTAAAAGAGGACTACCCTGAGGCAGGTCATCAGAGAAATCTGAAGGGTAGAAAGTATACGGAGAGCAGTTTCCGTCAGCTCCTGGCTCCTGCTGTTTGTGTCTGTCCTCATACACATGAAGCAGCTCATAGAACAAATGGTTCTCATTTTGAATAAAAAATAGTTTGTAATTTTCCATGTGTGTTTTCAGTGAGCTGAGTTTGTAGAATTCTAAAAGATGGTGAGGACATTCTTGATGAGACATGGCCAACTAAATGCCTTTATGTACAGCTTTTGACTTCCAGCATTATTAGCCTTTCTTCATAGGCAGGGGTTGACAAGTTTATACAGACTTCAAGGAGGCTTACAAAGCTCAGTCTGAAAAATACAGTATTTTAAAATATGATGATAAAAGGTAGAATTCAGTATTGTCAGGGTTTCACTCAATTCCTCAACTAGCAAAAATGAGGTAAGTAAAATACCAGACTTGAGGGTGAGAGCAAAACATTCAGAATAAAAGATGTCTCTAATTAGTTTCATAAATGGAGATAAATGTGGCACGGTATGCTGGAAACAGCTGGAAAATGGCAGCAGCATGCTCAGAACAACTGAAGGCAAAAGGCTAGAGATATAAGTATTGGCTGCCCCATTTTTTGTCAGACACATTAGTTCTCACTGAGTTGGAATATTAGGATCAGTGGACCAGTTTCTTATTTCATGCTCATATTCCTGCAAACCTCATGAACTTCAGAGGAACTGTACACACATGGCAGCAGTAAATTAATTAAAACATGGAGTTCAAGCTGGAAATACTGTATTATAGAATGATTAATGGCTTAATTTTTAATTTTGAGTTCATAACTATGTGTCTCATGCAGTGGATGATGTTTCATCAGTGCTTCATGCACGTTGTGCATCTGAGTTTTTTTAGCCTAATTTTTTTAATGAAATGTGACTGGTGCAGTCACACTGTCTCTATCATTCTCACTTCTAATGGCTTTTGAACTTGGTGACACATTTTAGCAATGTTTAACAGAGAGATAGAAATCTCAAAGCAGTTTAATCATTAGAACTTTCATGGATGTAGAAAGCTAGGTAGAGGAAAAAGATTGTATTCCTCCTTCTACTGAAAGGTACATAGTGTCTTTTGCATACCAGAGAATCCATAGGAACACAGAGCCTCAAGACACAGCTCCGTACCTGACCATTTTGGGTTTGTATGGTAAGATTTTGGTACTGGGCTATGCTACAGGGATGGCTTTTGTGAGCAGCTGCCAGAAACTTCCCCCATGTCCAATAAAGCCAATGCCAGTCGGCTCCAAGAGGGACCTACTGCTGGTCAAGGCCAAGTAAGGAACTAAAAGGCAATGGAAATACGCTGTTTGGTTTGAGCTGGGGTTTACACTAGTGCTGTCCTGCAGTGTGGCTGTGAAACACAGGCATTGGGCAAGGATGTGAGAGCAGGGAGGAGTACTAAAATTGCCTGCAGTTCTGAGTATGGCTGCGCAGGAGAAATTGGAGGTTTTGTGGTGAAAGTTCAATACTGTGAAGTTACAAAGCCTTTCAGGAAAAGAAGGGAGAAACAAGATTTTATCACGAGGTCCTTGAATATGCACAAGATATGAGTATACTTTTAAAAAAGAAAAAATAAGTAATGTTGAGACTTGCTGTCTTCAAATTTAACTAAGGCAGATGTTTGCTTCCTAGACACTTTACTTAACTGATCTTAATATACGTGTTAGGTGCAAAAAAGTTGCTTCTCCCCTTTCAGCAAATATGGATTTCCCTGTCCTCGCTCAGCCTGACCGTGGGATTCAACAAAACAGCTGCTGACTACCCTTTGCCTGTTGGCCTGCCCCTGAATAGCCTGGCTGCCCTGCCTGGCCAGGAATGCAGAAAAGAATTCCTGGCTTAAGGTTAACTTCTAATTATCTTAAAAGTCAAATACAATCAAGTGAGGGATTGGCAAAAGGGAGACCGTCAAGTTCTGTATCCAGCATTGAAGCTGGAGGGATCAGACAACAAGGCTAACCCATTTTTCAGTTGATCCCTGTCCATTTTAAGAGGAAGTACAAGTAAAGCAGCTGTGCTTTAGGGAGCAATTGGGCAAGTGCTGTCCTTGGAAGGTGGTGGAGAGGAGCCAGCTATGCTTTAGTTGCTGTTCTCTTTACCCTGTAGCAGTACTGGTAAGACTTGCAGTGCCCAGATACAGAGGGGTGCAGTGAGCCCAGGTGCAGGTGTAAGAGGCGACTGAGTCGCAGCCCTGGAGTCCCATCAGAGGGAGGTGGTGCCCAGCCTGTGGGGCAGGACACTGGCACAAGAGTGAGAAGTCCTGGTTTTCCACATGTAATGGAGCTGGAGAAGCACCATGCTGCAGTGTCTCCAGCTTTCTGTCTGGTAAAAAGGTATGTGTCCTCTTGGATCTGTAATACAACAATGTCCTTAATGTAAGGGACAAATACTAGAGTGCTCCAGACTTCACTTAAAGCAAATAGGCTATGGAAGTGGAGCTATTTTGTTTGAGGATAATACTTGACATTTCTCTTTTAACTCATGCCATTTGTGTCTGCTGTGGGCCTGTGTCTGGGAGGAGCTAATCTGTGCCTTTAAAGGCAGTAAGTACTTGTCTAATGACTGAGGTAGTGTCAAGTAGAGATTCAAAAAAAAAGGGGAGGATTTGTTCTTTTTTGAAAACTTTGAAAGAGACCAGATGAAGAGAATAACTCTGATCTTGGAAGAAGAACATGCTCTTGAAAGTTTGGCAGTACTTAATAGAATGTGCCAGTAGAAATGGTAAACGAGCCCACTGCTGTGTTAGGGATGCAAACACTGAATACCATGGCTGCCTCCCCATAAGGTACATGTGAATGATGGTACAGTGTTTTGGCTGTATGACACAGCTGTAACCTGCAAGCTTTTGGGAGGGGAGAGGAAGGAGAGCTCCACTTGTTTATTTTTAAGCACAAGTCTCTGCTTCCCAACAGTTGTTCTTAAAATAATTTATTAGTGGAAGAAACGTTTCTTCCATTCTTAATCATAGAATAGTTAGGGTTGGAAAGGACTGTAAGATCATCTAGTTCCAACCCCCCAGCCAGGGGCAGGGACATCTCCCACTAAACCATGTCACCCAAGGCTATGTCCAACCTGGCTTTGAACACTGCCAGCGATGGAGCATTCACAACTTCCCTGGGCAACACATTCCAGTGCCTCACCACCCTTACAGTAAAGAATTTCTTCCTCAGATCCAATCTAAACTTCCCCTGTTTAAGTTAGAACTCGTTACCCCTTGTCCTGTCACTACAGTCCCTCATGAATAGTCTGTCCCCAGCATCCCTATAGGCCCCCTTCAGATACTGCAAGGCTGCTATGAGGTCTCTGTGCAGTCTTCTCTTCTCCAGGCTGAACAGCCCCAACTATCTCATCCTGTCTTTATACAGGAGGTGCTCCAGTCCCCTGATCATCCTTATGCCCTCCTTCGGACTTGTTCCAACGGTTCTGTGTCCTTTTTATGTTGAAGACACCAGAACTGTACACAGTACTCCAAATGAAGTCTCACAAGAGCAGAGTAGAGGGGCAGGATCACCTCTTACAGGAAAACATTGGCAGAATTCAGACTATTACAAACTCCAGTATTGGCTTATTCAACTTGCTTTGCTTTCTGTGGTAGGCATAGTACTGGCTATATTGAAACAGGCAGGTTTTTTTGCCTCCATAATGTGCTTTTGAAGTGGGTAGATAACTAACAATGCAAATAGATTTTAATTGTGCAAAAGTGAGACACTCCGTGCCCTGAAAGGCAATACCTTATTTGTAGACAAGACAGTAAAAAATAAGCTTTCACAAGTAAAATTGCTGTTGAGTTTTATAAATATTGCCATACTGTAAACAGGTGGCAAATGGAAATGGTTTGGTTCCTTACTTCTGTCAAGTGCTTTATTTTCAGGCATTGGGAACTTTGGCATCACCTTCAAATGCCTGGCTTGTCAAAAGTATTTGTTACCATCTACTGGTTGGTCTGGTTATTTGCAACACTTGTAGAAGCTGAGCCTAAAAACTTGTTAGCAAACTTTTGCTGCAGCAGAAAATTGGGGTCATGTTTTTATTTTTGGGATGAGGCATTGAGTCTGGTTTGGGTGAGACGTTGAGGTTGTGGTTTGACAGCCTGGTTGGCCTAGTTGCAGGGATTCTTGTACGCAGCAGGTCAAAATGGCCAATGCCGGATAAAATGAGGTTTGTAATGAACTCAGTCTGGTGGCTTGGTAGGTAGGTTTTATTGGGCTAACTTTGTACTAACAGGATTTGCATTGAATATGACTTGTCTGTCTTAACTACTGTGACTTTCTGCTGGTTCAGACATTGTCTTTCTGCACCTGGTATAAATATGACACATGCTCGGAGCTGATTTCGTGGAATCAAGGCTCTGCACACAAGCCCTCTACAGATCAAATTTGTACTGCTACGTAGCCTAAGGTTTTTCTATTATTTTACTTCTGCCCCCCGCTCTCTGGCATATTTGATCATGCAACTGTGGCCTGACAAAATGAGAAGTTACTAAACTTGCTTCATGGTTTTGGATGTAGGAATACCAAATTTCCATTTCCATGCCTGTGTGTTTGCCAGAGTGACACTCTTTGTGAGCAGCCATGTTCTTTTCATCCCCAAATTCACTTTAGGATGAAGAATCTGCTCCCCAGATGGAATCTTATACTCTTCTAGTCAAAGTAATGTCTCTGTAGCCCCTAGCAGCCCTCTCTGAATGCTGACGTGGGAGAAGTACGTACAGAGTGGTGGCTTTGAAAGCAGATCAGGAAAGGATTGGTCAGTTTATGCTGCTCCAGAGGTTCAGCATGCCATTTATTGGGAGAGAGGGACTAAGGCTACTGTTGCAGTTTGGGGATAGCAACCTCAGAAAGCACAGCAGTCACTGTGTCGCTTGTTCACCCATCCGAGCTCAACTGCTTCACTGCAAGTGCGGGGCTCAGTGTTCTTCCCAGCATTAAGTCCAATTATATGACCTCTGTTTGAAGAGTAGTGTGAGATTCATCTTCAGCAAAACAATAATCTTCTTAGCGGGCTGTAAATTGAAAATAATGATTCCTTCCTATTTTTTTGGAAGTGACTTGCACAATCAACAGTTTATTGTGTGAAGACCTGAATGAGGCAGGCTTGGAGAGCAGAGTGCTGATTGGGTTGGGTTCCTGTTGTTGAAGTTGCATGGGCTGTTTCAGGGCTCTCTCTTTGCCCTTCCTCAGGGTTTGTAAATCCAGTCTCCATTTCATTCTTCTCTTTCAGGACAATTATTCTGAGTGACGGCCCTTGCAAACGCTTCTGAGTGGTTATCATGGGCTTCATTGCCTTTCTGAAGACCCAGTTCATAGTTCACCTCCTCATCGGGTTCGTCTTTGTTGTGAGTGGACTGATCATTAACTTCATTCAACTATGCACACTAGTCCTCTGGCCCATAAACAAGCAGTTTTATCGACGAGTAAACTGTCGCCTTGCCTATTCACTTTGGAGCCGTGAGTATGCTTGAAGGGGATGTGAACACTGGGGGGTGGAGAGGGGAGTGGGTTTTGTTTCTTTTTTTGTAAATTAAAGAAAAATGTATGTATATGTATGTATATTCACAATGACACAGGGGAGAAAGAAATGGTAAGTAGACTCTTTCAGAGCAGTTCAAACCAGCCACCTTTTCTGAAATACTGGGAAAACATACAGAAGTCAAGGGACTGGTACATATTGTCACTCTTATTAAAAATGGGAGATAAAACTCCTCCCCAGCCCTGTCTTGACTGGTAGGAATTGCTGTCTCAATATCATCTTCATCCAGCATCAGACCCTTTGCTAAGTGATGGGGAAGGGGAAATTCATCGGGACTCCTTCAGGAATTAAGCATACGTGCCGTATTGACCACATACTTATGAGCCCAAATCAGCTGTGTGGTCTGCAGATAGAGATGTCTGTCTTAAAGTATCTAGTGAGTTGCCTCTATAGCTGAACTGTGTGATGACTTCAGAGTACTCTTACACCCTACAGCGTCCTTCTCTGATGCCAGTATCTCCTCTTGTGAGTAATTTGTCACTTTTTTCTCCCTTTGCCCATAGGCTCTACAGTGAGTGCAGCTGCTTTGCTCTCTTCTTGCAGGCCTTTGCAAAACTTCCCTGTGGATGCTCTTTTTTCTTGTACAACTTAACAGGATACTGGTTTTCTGAAATGATTGTTTAGAAGGCTCCTTATTCCAAATGTCACCTCCTGCTTCAGCAGTGAATCATCTAATTTGTTTCCATTCTCCATCTCCTCCCAGTATACATGGCCACTTACCTTAGTGCTCAGCATCCAACTCCCACTTTGTGTAAATGAGTCACCTAAATGAGTATTTAAAGTACAATTGAGCAGTCCACTGACAGGCATCCACATTGGTTAAATCGTGGATGTGAAGCACTATCAATACAAACTCTCCAAATACCTAGTTCAGTTTATTTTTAAGCTTCTTGACCTTGTCCTTTCTGTTCTTTTTGTTTTACCTATTGAGAATGTTGTCTGAGAAGTACAGGAGAAAGGAAATTAAACGGTGACAGGCAAACTGTCAGGAGAGAAAAGTATTGTGATGGAAGAACTTACAGGTAGAAACTTCAAGATTAGCCTGGCTGGAGGGCAGTTGTTATATGGGATTTATTTTTTATTTGTTTGTAAGAATTTCTTAATGTGATTTTAAATAATCTAGAATCTGATCTCATCTTGAAAACTGTTGTTGCATTGGTAGTTTGGCTTTTCTGAGAAACTGAGCTGCTTGTGCCTGTAAGGCTTAAAGGTTCATACCCTTGATTTCTACAAGTTAGAGTTGTGCATGGAAAAAATCATGTTTTAAATGCTGTTGTATCTTCTGCACACAGGAAATAATTTATGCCAGTGTTCAAAAAGGTTTGGAGAAGCTGAGTAGATTATTGGGTTGTACCTAGGACAACCCCTCATTTATAGCCTATTATAAATTAAATTATTGAGAAATTAAACTGTGAAAATTGCTGTAATAAATGTAATATGGGATTGCAGAGTGCTGATGCCCTGTAATAGAACAGCTGACAGAATATGCGCTTCAATTGTGATTTATAACAAATTAAGTAAGCTGTGTAAATGCAGCACTTCAGATGTTGCCATTCATAATGAAATATATTTCATTATGTGGAAGCCTTTTGGCAATGAACCTGTAGATTAGTGTCCTGTTCTAAATGTTTTGCTTGCTTACCCCAAGCTGTCTAGTTTTCAGCTGAAGGTGTTCATGTCAGAGCTGTCTGTCACAGAAGCTGCTCTGCCTGTCCAACATGGGATTGGTGTGCTGGGGTAGCTATGCAGGTGATCATCTATGTGGCTGTGTACTATAGCTAGCTGAAAGACAGGTTCTATTCTTAGTGTACATGAAACACAGCTTCAGAAGGAGGAGACAGACTAGCCTGTGTTAGTGGCAGATGTTTGCAGAGGAAAGTGTCAGGCTTTGGCCTCAATGTAAATAAACCCTTTGCAGCACATCCAATTCATAACGGGTAGTCTGTACTTCAGGCTCCCCTAGATCATCTCTTTTCGGATGACTCATGCCTTTGGAGAGCGCCATGCATTGGGTTTAATCTGATTGCAAAAATAATCTCACAAATGTTAGTACTTTAAAGCACAAGGTGCACTGTGCCTCTTGTTTGCTTTATCTGGGTGGCACATGGGATCCCTGGAGGAAGGATGAGGTTTGCTCTAGCAAGGTGTTGTTTGTCTTCTACAGGAGGTATCCATACAGTGCAAGTGTTACCTTTGTTCAGAAGGATGGGCTTACTGTGGCAAGGATCAGTGCTACACAAAATAGCTATAACTCACACACTAAAACAAAAAAAAGAAATAAGTCCACTCCTGGTTATAGTTACATCATTTATCAGTACACTTGTAAAGGACAGTCTGTTTCCTCTTATTAATTCTCTGGCTTATCAACTCTCCTCTCTCAGTATAGACTCTGGCAAATCTTTCAGCAAAGCTTTCTCTGTTATTTTAAAGTGAATGGTACTAGAAATGCTCTGCAGAAAATCATCTACACCTGCAGATTTTTTTCGTGATTTTGAAGAAACACACCCATTTTATTTTATTTATGATGAGAAAATGCAGCAACTGTAGCAGGTACTGGAGATGTTTCTGCTTAGTACATGGACAGCAATGGAAAGGGAAAATTGCTGAGTACAATACCGTGTTCAGTACCACTATTCCATCCTCCTGTCTACCAACTTGGTGAAGGAGCATACCTCTCAACTGAGGACACTCTTGCTGTCCCGTTCCCCTTTTTACTGAGCCAGTATAACCAGAGCAAGGAAAAGTAAGTGATCATATAACTTGCAAAGGAGTCAAAGCTGGAAAGCAATGATCAAAACCTCTAGTTTGATATAAACTATGATACTATCTTTCCTCAGCTGTATTTCCAGTTGACTGGGGTTACACTGTCTTGATCAGCAACTTGCGTAACTTTGTCATGCCTCCAAAGGAGTGAGTCTTGAAAATGATACAGGGGCTAACCTGGTAAATAAGTGGCCACACAGGGAATAAAAAAACCAAAAAAGTATTGCTAGAGAAGCTATGTGTCTTTGTCAGACCGGTATTGGTTTTCCCTGTCATTCACCTAAATATGGTGGTTGCCCTCTCCCTGATGTGTGCAATATTGGACCCGCTCTTGTTTAGTGGTATGGCTAGATTACCCTGCTGTGATCTCATCAGAAGCTTTTGTAGGGAGGCACTGCCTTATTTCGCAAAACCAGGGCCTCCCAACAGGAAGTTGAAAGACCACATGGCAGAACCTGACATAGAAAATGGAGCAGCATTTTCCTTGCAAGTTTGTCTTAGTAATGAGGCAAGATTTTGAACTTTTTAACTGCCATATTTGTGCAACCAAATGTCGATTACATTCATATCTCACTGAAATGAGAAAATGCCAATGAGTACAGTTTGCATGGAAGCAAATCTTCCTACTGGAAGAATGAACTATTTTCATACTTCTGTAGTTGTCCCATGGTACAAGCAATGCCTTCTATCTGCCTTGTGCTGAAATAAGAGAAATAGGCTAACCATAGCAACTACATTCATTGCTTGCTGAAAAAGGGGAGATGGAAAATTAGAAGAGTGGGTAACAAGGGAAGTATGCAGGTTACAGTAAGAGAGATGCTGGGATATTGAAAAGCTGGAGAAGACAGAGATGAAGGGGCTAATTCTTTCTTTATAGTAAAAGAAGGATATAATTTACCATTCCTGTCTTTGCCCAGGTATTTTGATAAATTAGCTCAGTTCTCTGGTGCTTCTGACTCTGTGTTGATGACCATAATATAGAATGATTAGAGTCCTGTGTTCGAATATTAAAATCTAATGCAGAAGATCTATGGCACTCTATCCCTTTAAAAGCCCTTTATTAGTCTGTTTACCTCCATAAAGCTTGTTTCATGTTGAGTAAAAGCATTAGGCTGCATCTATGCATAATTTGTATTCCACCTGGGAGAAACTGTACTCATTTGGTGGAGCAGTCAGCAGCTCAGGTGTCTGTTTTCAGGCACAAAGTTTGGGGTTTTTTTTCAATGATGATGAAATGTCACATTTGTAATATAATGCCCAAACTTGTCACTGCTGAAAACTTGCTAAATTATCCATAATGTATATATCTAGTGCCCTAAGTACTGCTTAAGGATGGTGATGTGATTTGGTCTATACCTATCCAAGCTTTCACTTTGTGTCTGCTGGGTTGGACTGAAAAGGTGATAGTGTTGTTGGGAATCATAGGAGACTGGGCACAGAGTAGGGATGGAGTGGAAACACTAAATAGCTTTTTGTAAGCAGCACCCCTAACTCCTCTCCATCTTTGTCATGTGTCTTAGAGTTGGTAATGCTGCTGGAATGGTGGTCAGGCACAGAGTGCACCCTTTTCTCAGACGAGGCCACAGTGAACACCTTTGGAAAGGAACATGTCATCATTATCTTGAATCACAACTTTGAAATCGACTTCTTGTGTGGCTGGACTATGACGGAGCGCTTTGGAGTGCTAGGGGTACGTTGGGCCATGAGCTTTATCTTCATATGGAGTCAAGTTAAAACTCCTCTCTATACAGTTTCTTTGTATTTGAATTTCCAGATACAACTCCATCAACTCTTTATCATCTTAACTTTTAATGTCCTTGATCTCATTGTACAAATCAGAAAATAACATTTTTGGATTGTTGTTTTGGTTTTTTTTTCAAGAGTTCTAAAGTCCTTGCTAAGAGAGAGCTACTATATGTGCCCCTAATTGGCTGGACGTGGTACTTCCTCGAGATTGTTTTCTGCAAAAGGAAATGGGAAGAAGACAGAGATACAGTTATTGAAGGATTAAAACGCTTGGCTGATTATCCTGAGTATATGTGGGTAAGCGTTGAGTCCCTCCTCTAGTATCAATTGCTAGAAGTGAAATGGTGATGGAGGTACTCAGTGATACTGTAGCCTTATGTATCAGGAGAAGATCTGCTCACTTCTTCAAGTGTTGCCAAAGAAAACACATGCTCTGAGGTCTTTTGGATATACTGGTAAAGTGTTGCTCCATTTGCCTGTTGGTAAGGGAAATCATTTGAGAAACAGTTCAGAAGACTGCATAGATGTTAAATGCATAAATCAGGCTTGTGTAATACTTGTTAATTTTATCTGAATTTATTTTTACGTTTAAAACAAAGTAACAGTCCATATTTGATTGCTTAAATCTATATGGCTTTAAGCTACATTTTCTGAGGTAGGCTAAAAAACACATGAAAACGAAACCATCTTTTCTGGAGAAGTGAGTGAATTTGGGTGGGGATGATGCGCAGACCATGGATTTTGATAGGAGTTTTGTTAGCATGTTCATTGATGTGTGAAATTACAGGTTTCCCAGAATGTCTTTATGAGAACACATGGAAGCTTACATCTGCTTTTGCAATGATGCTTTTCCTTTTTATTCTGACATTATTTGAGTCAAGGGTGAAGCATCTATGTTTCATTATGTGTGATGTTGTTAGCCTTTACTGCAGCTACACAGTGGTATAATCAACCTATTAACTTTCATTTTTGCTTTGCATGAAAACGTGTTGATAAATTTACTGGTTTGCTTTTGTAGTAGTGCTTGTACAGTTATTTGGCTCATAAAACATTTTAAGATGCTTTTTCTGTGCATTTTAAGTGATTTTTCAGTATTATCCAGTGCAGCTTGTAAAAGTTAATAGTGAAATAGTAAGCCTTAACAAGCACATTGTGAATGTGTCATTTGTGATTTTTTTTCTATCATTACAAAGATATAAAAAATATACAAAAAATAACAATCTGGAGAATGTATTTTAAACTACTTAATTGCTTGAATATACGGATATGAACTACATTTAATGTATCCTCCTGATTAGGGCTGAAAAAAGAAGTAAGAACCCAGCCAATTAAAAAATCTTAAGGCTGAACTTTAGTTGCAAACCTATACATTTTAATGATTCTATGATTGAAAACCATGGACAGGTCTCTAGGGGAAATGACTAGAAAATGTAAGTGCAAAATGTAGTTAGCATTGATTATTTAAATCAAGACTTCCTGCTTGGCAATTTAAATAATGAATAAAATTGACTTGAGTAGATCAATTTCATAATTTTTGTGCATTCTAAATGCCATAATTAGGGCTGTCTGTGCAGGCTGCATCGGTGAGGTCTTTCTCACATATGCCCTGCCATGCATAGTCTGGACCTCTCTTGCTTATTTGGTCCAAAAGGATCACTGCGCCACTGACTAGAAGAGGGTAAGAACTCGGTATAGAGGAAAGAGCTTGCACTGCAAGTCTAACTCTTGTGTCTATGGCTTTGTGGTTCTAATGGGAGTGATGTCCACTTTTCAGAAAGACCAGGGATAAACACAAATTCATGCTAGGGCCCTCAGAAGAGCTTTGTTTGACTGCTCTTGGCTTTGCCTTGCTTCTGGTCTCTCTCTCAACTAGAGCAGAGGCCATATAGAGTCTGGAGGACAGATGGACATTTTCTGCTACTTGAAGTCAGTATGGGAGGGTTTAAGTCTTAAGTAGTTACTCAGGGTATTGCAATCAGAATAGTGTCCTACAAGATGAACAAGGTAAAGATTTTGGAGAAAAGCACCATTTTTCATGAGCACAACTGGTACAAATGAAAAAAAAAAGAGAAAAGCTTTCAAACAAGTGTTGTTTTTAGATGAGTAATTCCAGTTGTAAAGTACGAATTTTAAATGAGGTAGCTAGGGATTAATATGTTTTTCCTAAAGTGGTCCTGTACTGATATTTAGATTGCTTTTTCTGATTTGTAGATTAGTCCATCACCAGCCAGCCAAAGCCTTAAGGGGGTTTTCTTTTTTTTAAATAAAAGTTTCAGGTATAACCATATTGGGACTTTTTGTTGCCTTAAATTTGGTACCAGTGTTGTTAAATATGATTGTAAATGAGTTACGAGGTGGTGCTTATGCCTAATAATTGATGATCAGATGAGACAACTGAAATGTGTGTGCATGCATGGGTGTATGTTTATCTTACACAGATTTTCAGTATTCTGCTCAGTTTCTTTTGATTTCAAAATGTCCTTGCTTTTGCCTTTTGTCTCCTTGTACTAGTTTCTCCTGTACTGTGAAGGAACTCGTTTTACAGAGACCAAGCATCGGATCAGTATGGAGGTAGCTGAATCCAAGGGGTTGCCTAAGCTGAAATACCACCTGTTGCCCAGAACCAAAGGTTTCACCACTGCTGTCCAATGTCTCAGGGGAACAGGTAACTGGCGAGCTACTACTTGGTCTTTGCAGTAATTGTAATGTGCTGCTTAGTATGTTCTGTAAAGCACAGTGTAGTATACTCTTACTGTTCATTAGATCCATTGCAATTAGTGAGTTGGCAGTGATAAACATTCAGCATATCAACCATTAATTTGTAACTTGCCACATAACTCTCAGATACCAGTTGTAAAAAATTATAATCCTTTCATTGTTGCTTAGTTTGTCAAGTCTGTCTTGTGTCTTGATAACCCACGTACTAAGGAGATGGGAACATCAAATGTCTGATACACATGGCATGTAGACACAAAGTAGTGAACGGCACTGCTACCTGACATTGTTAGTGCAAGGCTTGCACAAGGCTCTTTTGCTTTCTCATACAAGGATATCACGCTAGAATTGCTATAACAGCCATGTTTTCTTTCTTACAATAGTTTCAGCAGTATATGATGTAACACTAAATTTCAGAGGAAACAAGAACCCATCTTTATTAGGAATTCTTTATGGGAAGAAATATGAAGCAGACATGTGTGTAAGGTGAGCATGTAATGATGGAGGTGAGCCCTAAGATGCATGCTTTATCATGTTGATGTGTATTCAGGTTTACAGGAAATGTCCTATCCTGTTTTAGTGCTGAAAGGCTTTGTAGAAAAGGACACTGATTATCCGTTGTACTAAGGTATAGCAGCAGCAGTTTTGTGAAAGAAATGCTATCTCAGGGGAGGCACAGTGCTGCAGCCCTAATGGGGAAGGGAAGGAAATGTGTTCCAGTTACCAGATACTGCAACATTTTTACCTTTCAGTTGGGAAGAAGGCTGCGGAGGTCATGGGCAGAGGGCTGGGATCACTCATTTACAAGTGGTTTAATTTTAACTATTTACATTTGCCAGACATATTCCTGATGAGGACGGTGAGCAGGCAGTTTAGCAGCTAGCAAAGCAGCTGGTCTGGCTGTTGCACTTGTAATCCTGTACTGATGGCAGATGCGTGTAGCATGGCTAGCTAGATCTGGGGCACACATGCATGGATGTACTTTTCTGTAATTGCACATAGAGGAGCAACTGCATTAAGTTAAGTATCTTATGGCTTGCTAATGGAGTTGCAAGTTGGTTTTATTTATTGGTGAGGTTGTGGGAGGAAAGAAGAGAATGCAGTTTTCAGTAGTTTTTTAGAAGAGGTTTGGGTTCAAGATGAGGATGATATTGCTAGGTACAATTACTAATTGTACACCACTAAAGAAACAAACTGCTATGTTCAGATAACTTTGAATTAAGATGTTTGTGGACTGAATCAACATTCTTAAAATCCTTTTCTATACTTGAAGTTTTTCTCTGTTTTGGAGAGGAAGCAGGGAGAATAAGGAAATTATTTTTATAGTCTTTTTGCTGAAAATTGAATGTGTCCATAATGTACCAACAGACTCAGCTTAGCTCAAAGAGAGCATGTAAGCTCTTGTTCTTGGTATATGTGTGTGCAGTTACCTGTGCACAGATAAGACACATAGCTGGCTGCAGAGGATCCAGTCTTTCTCCTGACTGACTGTAGAGAAAATCAGCTGAATTACCAGATGCTATTGCTGTGAGTACCCTCTAGTGGTGACAGCAATACAGTGATAACTTTATTACAGAGCTTTCAGCAAATTGATTCCTACTGAGTTTTTACTAAGCATTATCTATATGAATTGAGCAGCTCCTCCTGTTAGAGCTAATGAAAGAAAATCCGTAAACTCTGGTGTCTGATTGGTTTATGGGATACAGAAATGATGAGGAATGTATTGGAATATCTTCCCTCAGTGCTGCAGACTTCAAGTCTTTAGTGCATACTATGAAAATATATTCCCTGCAGCAAGTAAGTTCTATCTAGGATCACTGTGTCTAGAGCCCTCCTAGATGTCACTCTGCTGTAAAAGGGCCTTGACACAGTCCAGGTACTGCCAAAATATGTTTGAGCTGTGGGTGAGATGTGTGCCTGCCCTCTAAAAACAAGCAACCTCTTTCTGAATTGATCCAGGACTGAGGTGTATGCCACTGAGAAAGGAGACAACACATTTTTGTGTGTTAGTGGGTTGTCTTAGAAAATAAAAGAATGCAGGAAAATGGTTGGCTCTTCAATACTAGAAAGAGGCTCTTACAAAGTGCTTGTTCTCACTGAGGTCAGGTCAGTACCTGGAGCCAGGTGTAATTTTTGTATGCACCCAGAAGCGCATGCCTCAATCTGTAGGGCTGGAGATGTGAAGAAAGCCAAGTGCCACAGGTGTCCAAGAGGATGTTTTCCATAGTGTGTTACAAAGTGAATTTTTAACCACTCTTCAGTCCATCCAAAATGTGGTTTCACTAACAGAATGTTACAGTTATCCTCGGGTTTGCCACTTCTTTGCGTTTTCCAAGCTCTGGGTGCCTCAGTCTGTGCTCACTGGGAATCAGCTGGCAGCAGCTCCAGTGAAAGAACAGTGCTTGAATGGGAAAGGGTTGTTTTACTTTGCTCTGAAATTGGTAGGAGCTTGCACAATTTCTTTTGTCTTAGGAACCTGAGGTTTTAGGTGGAGAATCAGATGTTAAAAAATTTTAGTCTCAGTTCTTTTCTGCTTTTAAGACCGCTGCCATCAGTGACAATACCTGTAGCTTATCCCCATCATTGAATGGAAGATCTTCCCTACTAGAGATCAAATGTCAAATACCTGTATTTCCCCTTAATTCCTTTTTTTTTTTCTTTTTTAATCTCTCTACTAAACTAGGAGGTTTCCTCTAGAAGATATCCCTCAAGATGAAAAGGAAGCTGCAAACTGGCTTCATAAGCTTTACCAGGAAAAGGTAAACAGCTTTGCTTTTTCTCCTCTTTTGAGAGTTTCATGGGGTAGTATATTAGGGCACTGAGTAATGCATACTATTCCACTGGATGGAGAGAAGACATGGAAATATTATGTGTAATTAGGCAGCCATCCCTCAAACTTCTGGAAGGAGCGGTAGAGAAGAGCTCCTTGGCCACAGAAGGCTGGCTGGTAAGTAGGTATCAAATCGACAGGAATTCAATGATTCAGAAATATGCCTGAGTTGCTGAAGACTAATAGTAATCCACTGGCTTTTTTATATTCTCCAGCTCTTGGGTCTCTGTCATACATTTGTAAAAGCTTCATTCTCCCTGTGGGTGTTTTTAGACACTCAAGAAGAGTGATAACTGTCTGTCAGGGATGAGCAGTCTTGGCTCTTAGCTGCAGTTGTCCATTGGTTTCATGTTTTTTACATTGTTTTTTTCCTTCTGCCTCCTGTTAACACCTCTGCAGTGTGTGTGACATGGTACGGACAGTCCCTGGGTTCTGCTATCAGGAACTGGTATAGTGCATTGCAAGCATGTCCTCAACCAGCCAAAAGTTTTCTTCATCCCTTTCCTTTCCCTTGTAGTTAATTTCTTGACAGATTTAACAGTTCTGTGGGGAGGAGTGAGCTGTAATTCATGTTGCCCAGCCCTAATTGGTGGATTGCTGAACTTGAAATGTGTGTCTTGATTTTTCTGTGCCTGTCTTTACGGAAAAACAGAGGAGCACAGAAGCTTTAACTATCTTGGGCTTCCTTCTGCTGTGATGACCTGTGCTGCAGCATTTCCAAGCTTACATTTAGTGTGTAGGTAGGCAGCGGATAATCCTGAGTTTCACTTTGTTCATTTCAACCTAATTTGTTTGAATATCTGAGCTTTAATTAAGAGGAAAGTACTTATCTCACAAAGAGCAATAGCTGTCATCTCACCACCTCTCATTAGCAGGCGTATCAAACTAGTTTGCAGGTTTCTGACATTGCTGGGCTGGAACATTAAGGCGTGTGTTACAGAGGTGGCCTTCTGCTTGGCTCCTGCTTTGTTAATCTGTAAATGCAGAGCAGTAAATGCAGATGTGGCAGAGAGCGTTCACTCCTCTTGGTGCTATTCCTTAGGCAGAATGCTCTGCTTTGCTTTCAGATGGAGGGCTTGGTGTTCTTGCTGGTGTTGGCTGTACCTGCTCAACTTTGGTGTGAGCTGTTGCTGTGGAGATGTTACTTATATATATGGATATTTATATATTGATCTTACGGTGGTAGCAACATGTTGTAACTGGAATTCTTGAAATACTCTTCCTGCACAAAGGGTATGTCCTCAAAACAATGTGTTACTTGCAAGGAAAACCTTGTGCTTCTTAGGCCTTTATAAGGGATGCTAAAAAGTAAAACAGCTTAAGTGGGAAAAATAAGAAATAGCCAAAATTGAGCCACCCTTAATAATGGCTTGGAAACTTTACAGAACATTCTTACAAACTGAGGGAAGACTGTGGGCACTCTGAGTGATGCATTTCATGATTGCATCTCTCTGCAGGCTCAGCTCAGTATGCAGCTGCTCTGTTGAAGACTTGGGATTATGGCTAGCACAGTGTTGTCTCTACTGGTTAGCTTGTGCTTTGTCTTCCTCTTCTGGCTGTACACACAGCACTTTTCTGCTGTGCTTTGCTAACCTTTCTGGAAGTAAAAACAGGAAGAGAAGGCACTCAGCAAATAGGCAGATAGTGTCTGAATTAGCCTCTGGCCTGACACTGCCCTAAATTCCCCTGCAATTGAGAGAAGAGATGAAGGTATTTTGTGAGGGAGAGGCTGATACAATGTCAGTTTCTGGTAGTGGTTAAGATTGCCTTCAGAGAGTTTATACAGTGACCTCAGTGATCAACGGAAATGCCCAAATAAATGACAGCAGATGGAAATGGATGCTGTGTACTCTGGATGGTTACTTAACACAGATACTGTCCTTGATCTTGTCCTACAGTTGACTAGTCTTGGATCACTCAATGTGCAAACATTATGAACCTGTTTTTTCCTGTCTTCTCTTTGTCCCAGGATGCTTTGCAAGAGATGTATAATCAGGAAGGTATATTTCCTGGCCAGCAGTTTAAACCTCGTAGGAGACCATGGACGCTCCTAAACTTTCTTTTCTGGGCCACAGTTCTTCTCTCTCCTCTCTTCACATTTGGCTTTGGAGTTTTTGCAAGTGGATCACCTCTCCTCATCCTTGCATTCCTGGGATTTGTTGGAGCAGGTAATAAAAGCAGAGACAAAACTAAGCCCAGAATGACATGTAACAGGATCCATTACCTCCAACAAGTTCTGTATATTAATTAATCTGGATGGGGCTTAGAGATGAGTATTTGGCACTCACTCTATAGTCTTTATATTGTATAACATTTTTATTATTTTGAAAGCTTTAATCCAGGCAGGGTTGCCTTCATAACTTGGGCAATATCTATAGCAATCAATAGCAAATGAGTCTTGTAGCCCATTATTATGGTTCCTGAAGAAGGAAATACTTTTAATGGATACCTTGCCTGTGAATGAAAAAAAACCCACAACCAACCAACAAAACAAACAAACAAACAAAAACAGTAAAGAGAAAAAAACCAAACTCTCCCAAACAAAAAATCCTAAGGAAAAAAAAACAAGCCCACAACCAAATACCAAAACAAAATGGGGGCTGGGGAAGGGAATATACCTCAGTGTTCATGCTACATTACCTGTTAATCAACATAGAAGCATTAGTTATATTTTTAAATATAGATTGTCCTCCTCTTCTAGTGATACCTGACCTGTGACCCATATGCAGCCTCATACAAGACACTGTTGGTCTGTAGTCAGCTACTGTCTTCAGGATTAGGTTAACTCATGTTGGTTATGCCTGTGCATTTGTTGCTTCCTGAATACTTGAACTGGTTTTAATACATTCCCTATTTCTCTGTTATATTTTAAAGCTTCCTTTGGAGTTCGTAGACTGATAGGAGTAACCGAAATAGAAAAAGGCTCCAGCTATGGCAACCAGGAATTCAAGAAAAAGAAATAACTGACAGCTGCAGTTCAGCACATATAACCAGACTATGGTGTCCGATTAACTTCAGTTAAAAAACAACAATGAACACTTAGAAACTGTATTTTCTTAATAACTGATGACTAATATTAATTAATAAAACTTGAGCCAAGAACGAAGAAGTTGGAGGCATCAACTGAAGAGAACGCATCAACTTTCTGCCTGTTTAAGGATTACTGTAGTTAAACTGTGGGAGAAAATCTGGGGTGGGATGAAAGAAGCAGCTAATTTTTCTTGCTTTGTTTTAGGGAACTTGGGAGTAGGGGAAGAAAAGAGGGCATTGGCCATGGCCACGTGCATCTTCAGATGACTGAATACACTCTTTTCTGTCAAAAGCACTACACTCACTTTTACAACAGGAGCCATTGAATGTTTCCTCTTGCTAAAGCGAACATGTTTGTTGATTTCCAACTTTTTTTATTAATGAGCCAAGAAAATCAGCCCTTCTTAATTGCAGATGTTCATTTGGTCAGAGTAATTTTGGAAAGGCTGTGTTGTCATGGCTGCAGATGAAATCCTATTTGTCTGTTAAAATGATACTTTTCATTTTTAGGCAACATCTTAAAACTTCTTTTATGTGAGGGAATGGGTAGTGGAGTTTGGAAGCAGTGCATTACTGATCAGCACATACCATAGGACAGATCCACTAGTATTCAAAAGTTTAAAATTCTCATCATACCTCCTGCTAATTGCACAAGGCTGTTTAATTTCAAAGTATTACTTCTATCTTGAATGTTGTTTCCCTGTTTCACATCCTACATGTACGATGATCTTGTTTCTCTTTAAGGGCTTGTTATGTTTTCTGAATTAATGGTGACTGAGGAAATTTGGAGTTGTGTGAAGAGGGAAATTAATTCAATTTTTCTGACATTTTCTCTTATTTTTATTTGACTCTCTTACCACCAAAGTCCATTTCAGCCAACCTCTCTCAGTAAACTGGGAGGCAGCAGCAGAAATCAGCACAATAGTTTTCAAAATGTCTGTTTTGACAAAAATCTGACAAGGAGAGAAGTCCGTAGCAATCAGATTTCAAATACTGTCATTTCTTGAACTTTTAATGAGAGTTTTGACATTGATTCAAATGGGACCAGGTTCTTACTGGCCCTGTGTACTGCAATGATAGGATGTGCTGCACTTTCTACTTGAACATGCTTTAGATGTTAGTCTGAAGTATACTGCAAGGTGAGCTGTGCTGTTAAGCATTAGAAAGAGTATAGGGTCTCTTCAGGGATTTTAAATATTTTTAGTTTTGCTTGTTGACTGTTTGGGGGCTTTTTCACTGAAAATTAGAGATTAGAATCATGCTGTACCTGTGCTTTTTTCCACACATTCTGAGACTTCTATAGATTGCTGCTGTATGGGTAGCAAACAGATGTGTTATCTAACGGGTGTACCCGTATGTTCAAGTCTGAAGGCCACAATCTGCATTTGGCTAAGCTCAGAAGTTGGTGAAATGGGTTGCAGATCTAAAGCTGAGGGCAGAAGCTGACTCTCAGGATCTGTATTCTTATCCCAGCTACCACTACTTATCTCACTTTGGCAAAGCGGATCTTATCAAAGCACTGGTCATTATTTTCATCTTTGCTCTAGTACAAGATGAATACAAGAGAGTAATAATTTACCTTCTTTTCGTATTTGCTGTAATTGTTGGAATGTAACTTCTTATCCTGCAGGTTTTTCTGTTTCCAAGCACTGGAAAAGCAATTTTGTAACTTAGAAAAATATTTTACTTGGGGTCATTAATCACTATTCTGCCAGGCACTTGATTTTTATTTGTGGTCTTTTCAACAAGAGGTTTTGAAGGATGACCTACATTGTGTGTGTCCTATTAGACTCATCCTCACTGAATCACTATACCTGTAGCCCCAGCATTAATATGTCATCTTTGTCCCCTCAATAAATCTTTCCTAAGATAGGGATGTGAAACTGTTGTTAATCTTAGTGGAATTTGGAATATGCTTTTGGAATTGAGGAGAACAGAGCTTAGCCAGGACACTGTTTTCCTTGCTGAATGTTTTTGTACTTTGTCTTTAAATACCGTTAGACTTCCAAATGCTGATGAAGATAACTCTCTGTTTTAACCAGAGGACTAAAAGCAGTGGGATTTTTGTTCTTTTCTTTAGTCTTTTATTTCTTTTTCCTTAAGTAATTCAGTAATGGACATAATTCTTGCTGCTTAGAGAGATGTTACAAATGCTGTACACTTGCTTCCTGAAGATGATACTGAGTTTATATAAATTGTACTGGCTTAGCATAGTGAGTCTTGCAAAACAGTCTGACCACTGACATGTTTTATACTTACATTTTGAGCAGTATATTAATGGGCATGAAAAGAATTTCACAAAATAAATCCCTTCTTAATACTGAGAAGAGGGGAGATGCTTATAGGAGAGGGGAATTCATAACCTTTCTCTTTACAGGATTCTTTTCTCCTCTTAGTGCATGTAGCTCCCTATTCTGAATCATGGGATTAGTGCATGTACATCAAGGGGAGAATAATCAAGATTTCATATTTTCTTATGATAACTTATTGGTCATGCTTTCTTTTTGAAAATATAATAATACATCATCACTTACTTTAATTTTGCTCTTCTAAACAGACATATCAGTAGTCATTTTGAAAACTGAAATATATAGCAATGCACAAAACAGTACAAAACCAACACAAGTCTCTTCATTTTGAATTTTATCTCTTCAATAGGGGTTTTTATACACACTCACTTGCACATGTACACAGAGTATGTATAAATTAAAATGACTGGAAATACCTGAAATTAATGTCACTAATGAAGATTAGCAGGTGGCTTGGATTGGAAAAGTGAGCATAGATTTTATATCTTATTTTCTTCTGGTTTAATAGAACATAGCTTGTATATTTGACTACCAAGCCCTTTAAGAGCAATAATAAACAAAAATATATCATGTTTTTCGTCTTCTGCTTTTCAACCACGCTAGGTTTAATAAACTTAAAGCTATGGGAGCATTTTCCCTCTCCACTTTTGAAAACTTTCACTTATTGTTTCATTGTTTAGACTAAATACCATGTTCTCCAATATGGACTTGCAAGCTGACTACCATGGAGTTCAGCATTGACTCCGAAGATTAATGGTTCTCAGACTTATACAGACAGATGCTAAGCTCTTTGCCTTGACAACATTTGACATTGTTATAAAGAACGATCATGTTGCTGTCATCACCAGTTCCAAGGTAGCATCACATTGACCTACACCTAAGAACCTGGGGGGAGAGCTTGGAGACTGCTAGAGTAGTGGCATCTCTCACTTTGGAAGGCACGAAAAGCTGATGTTGAAGAAGAACTGGATAACTGTTATCCAGAGGTCTTGGCTCAGTAGGAATTACAGTTCTCTGTTGCCCATTGTGGGCTGAATGTGTTCTTGCAATTGACTTTGGCACAAAAAGCATGGGCAACGTTGCTTTGTTCTGCTTTAAATTATCTTGAAGGGCTCTACACTTACTTCTTGACCAATGAATATAGCTACTACTTTTGTCCTAATTGCCTGGTATTCACAGAAAAAATGAGCGTGTCTGCTCGCTTCCACATGATACCGCTTGTCTTGGTCATGGATGTTTATATTTGCTCACCTGTATTTTCTGCAGATGGTTTGGTAACAGCCTCTTAGCTGGGACTTGGAGCTTTCCAGTCCAACCAGTCCTGTAGAAACTGTCTCACATAGCTGGGGTTTTGTCTTCCTGCATTTTGTACTGGTTGACGTGCTCAGTAGGTGTGAAGTGACACAGCTGTGTTAAGCGATAATGCAACTTTGCCGCTTCAGAGCCAAACTTTCATTAGAGAAGATAAGTCCTTCCCAGGCCTGCTCACATAGGCCATTGCTACCTGGTAATAGGTCCCTCTGGCATTGATGAAGCCAACAAAAGGGAGCTGGGACAAGGTCTTCACTAACACTTGGAGTAATTAGCGAGCAGGCCTCACTGTACATTTGATGATTTCTAAAGGTAGTGTTCCTGTCTGGGACTACCCCAAAAAACTGATTTTGCTTTGTGTACATTTTGATTAAAGAAATGTGGGGTTGGAGGTTTCTGATTGAAGGCAGATAATATCCACATATTTTGGCATCTTGGAGAAGAATGTACGAAGAAGTCTATGGCCAAGATTGGATAGATCTCACCCAAGTGTTTCATTCAGATGCTGGAGACCAATGCAGATAAAAACGAAAAATCCATTTCTAGATTTCCTTTGAAAATTGGATGTGGTGGTGTACCTCACAGTGTCTCCTGGATACACTTTAAGTCACTTGATGTGAAGTTCCTGGCTCCCAGCAATTACTACGCATTCTGGTTTGTTCCTGTGGAAAGAAGGCCATCCCCATAATGGCAATGCTGAATTTATGTTGACTAAGTTTGTCACAGCTACTTTTGTTTCCACATTTCTGGATGTTCTGATCCATAACGGGCTTCACTGAGTGAAGCCAGGTTTTGAAGCAGGTGGCAGCAGGTGAGAGCTGCAGGGTTCATTGCTGAAGGCAGCAGGAACACCAACAGGGCCGGTCAAATTCTTGCCCTGAGAAAATGGAGCCATTGCCAAGAATTTTGCAAACCAGAGAGAAGTGTGTATTTGGACAGCAAACTGGCTCCAATATGAATATGAAACTTCTCTATGACAACTTAAAAGATAACCCTTAAAATATTCATGTGATCAGGGTTGGAATTTGTTTCAAGGGCTTGTTACAGATGGCAACTCTTGCCACACTTCCCCCTATTTATCCTGAAGACTGGTTTGATTATTTCCACAATCTCTGCATCAAGGTCCTTGCAGATTGTTGCTTGCATATTTTTTACCTGCTGTGGTTGTGAGGGAGAACTTTTCGGAAGTCTGTATTAGAGAGTCTGCACCCCATTTGGTGGCCAGCAGCAAACATCATGAAAATATTTCATACTTGGCAATTGGGAAGACAGTGGATTGGCATTGGTAAGCCAAACATGTCGTATCTCTTATCCTGGGCCTCTCTGGGTCTATGGAAAGCTGCCTGTATTTCTTAAAATGTTGTACCTGTAGTTACAAGCCAGTCTTGAGCCTTTGAAATTGTGAAGAAAGTTAATTTGTGCACTCACTGTTGAGAGTACTTGAGTGCAACTGATTGCCATTTCTGAAAAGCTTTACATTAGCAGAAGCAGTGCTTTATCATTTTAAGAGAAAATGTATTTTTAAAATAGATGCTTTATCAGAAACCAGACTTTAATGGTACTTTTATAACCCAAACTTGGAAGTATTCTTTAGTATGGGGGCTACCACTACCAATTTGCAGTCTTCCACATTTTATTTCTTTTTTCGTTTTGACCAGTGTGCATTTTCACGGAAAACACACAACTTTACCAGTCACACTAAAGCCTAATTTACGGAGGGAGGAAGAGTGGGCAGTAGAGGCTAATCAGAAATTACTTACTTTTTGCCCAACACATGAACTGGTTCTAGAGGCCTCCTTTGTTTACATGCATATGCGTCTGTGCAGAGAGCCAACCAGTGTCCCCTCATGTTGTTTTCCTTCAGCTTTGCCAGAGCTGTATCTTGTGACAAGGGAATGCTGCTGCCTGAATGCCAGGCAGCCACCGTCAGCTGGCACGTTGCTTACTCCTAAACATCACCAGCAAGTACTGTAGCTTTAATGAAAACCTTCTCTCTGAGAAAACTCACCCTCCTTAACCTGATTGATTTGTTACAAACCTGTCAAACGTAGCCAAATCTAACTAGTAATAACACTGTACACAGGGTATGCATTTACTGGGCATGTGTATATATTTTTGTACATTTTTACAGTTATTTCCTACACTTGATTTTATGATGTTCAGAAGAAATGCGTCTGAATCTGGTTAAAAACAAGAAGCTATTCAGAAAAACCCAAACCTGTCACCTGCTGTAGTTTCTACTAAGATCTGTGCCCAAACAAATACGCAGATTTATAGTGCTATGCAATACTACTTTGTAAGTTGTCTCTTAAATTTTGCTGAAGTAGTTCACGCTGTTTTTACTGGGCTTTCAGAAAAAGATTAATGCAAAAGACTCACCTTGTAAAATAAAATAGCTTTGGCTGTGTGAAAGTGCTGTATATTAGAATCTCATTCATGCTTTCAGTTGCTTATTTTAACTGTATGGGATTTTGTATGTCATATGCTTGCACAGAGGGGTTTTTAATGGTACCTGAATGAGAAAGGGTGACTGCCCAGCATCTGGGTGTTTTGCAGTGTTACTAATTATGCGCTGTAACCGGGAGATCTGCATCCTTTTCGTGTTTGCCATTCTGGTCTTTGTAACTAAACATGCACCAAGGGCTGTTGTCCTTTTGCTTTTGTTTCCGTTTACGCTTTTTGGTCTGTCCTGCAAAGTCATCTGTGTGAGGGGCACATGTCTGCAGCAATAATCTGAGTGGGTTGTTTTGTGAGGGCTGCAAGTAAAGAACAAGCTGAACCCCATGTCCATTACCATCAATCGAGCCACTTACTGAGAGCTGCAGAGGGACCGTATGTTGCCATTCCATTTGTGGAAGTTTCACTTAGCTCCTCCAAATGATGGGGGGGGAGGTGGGGGGTGGTGATGTTCCTTTCTGGAAGAATCCTCTGAAGTAAACCCCAAGCTGTATGGTCTGAGATACTGAGACTCTATCAATTGCTGGTTGTATGGGTTATTAAGCTGTAGTTTAAACCAGTTTTCAAAATCTGACATCTTTAAAGCTTCTGTTATTCACTGGAAGATAAACACCTTGCCCCTTCCTCAGCTGCATGCCAACATCATGCACTCCTACCTACTAAAGCAAACCACGACCTACTGGAAGTTCACTTAGCGTTTTTGCTCCCTTCCTCATACCTTTATGAGAAGGCTGCCCAACAGAAGTGGATCTCTATAGTTCCTACCCCTAGTATAACCCTGGCCTGCCTCTGTGCCTGCTTGGGCCCCTAAGACATCAGCTCAGCTTTGGGACGTGTGTGCCTGTAACAAGTGGCAGGCTTGTGGAGAGGATGAGCTCCAATTTCAAGAGTATGCACCCAGAAACTTCCTTTCCATGACTTTGCACAAACACAGCTTTTCTTCTCTCTCTACCACTATTGAGACTCCTTGGATCTGTACTTCATTTTTAAAGGATGATAATTTTGACCTGGAATTTTTAACGCTTTGTTCCAGGACTACTATGTAAGCCTTAAAGTGAGAAATACGAGTCAAAGATTTTACTACTACAGAATATGAAGAATTAATTTTATTAAGATGGTATGACCCTTAGTACATGCACACGGAAGCCAAGCCATGAAAAGCAAAGCCGCAGTTGGTGCCAGAGCAATGTGTTCTTGCCATGCACTGCTAAAAAGACATCACTGTTGTCAACTCTTGTCCCCAGAAGTACCTATTTGCTCTCACTGCCTATCCACCCGCCCTTCTGCAAGTCCTCTTTCCTGAGCTGCTTTCTCTTGGTGAACCAGCCAGTGACAGACATCACAACCACACATACTGGAGGAACAGAAGTGGTCATCAGTAGGAAGTACGGGCAAGGGTAGGTGAACGGGGCAGCGTGTCACCACAGCATTCGATGGTGAGCACTGTGTAAAGTAGCTGTGGAAATTAAAATGCTTGCCAGCTGGATGAAGGCACAAGGAATGTTGTTGGGTGGTTTGTTTCTGTACTAAGCAATCCATATAGCGGTGACCTATAGGTTGTGGGAGCCTCTTATACAACTTCTCTTTAAACTGCAGACACAGTAGGAAGTTCACTATGGTGGTGGTGGCACTTTGTACGGGTAGCTCTTCTGGATTCTTTAATCTCACATAGTGCACCCTTTCGCAATAGAAGTTCCAATACTTCATTAATACATGTGGGAAGACAGCCTGCGTGTCTAAAACTGTAATCTGTTCCTGAGAGGCATGTTAGGCTGAGTGCATCTATGAAATGAAACTTTATGTAAATAGAATGGGGTTTTTATAGGTAAATATAAGCTTAATAATACTGTTATGAGTTAATTAATACTCTCCTGGATTTTGCCACCCTGTGGATTCAAGTCCATGAATATATATTTATGTATATATATCTGTCTATGTCAGAGTCCAGTACACTTTGACTGGGTTGTTTCAGATACCCACATGTGAGGGTGTAATGTTTAATTCCCACTGTGGTGGTCTACCTAACTCTGGAAGATGTTTAACACTATGGGTTGATCCACTCACCTGTTGATAGCTCTTCATCTAAAACAAAGGCCATCCTCCAGTACTGTTTGTGTTGAGCTGAAGTCAGCTTGCTTTGCAGCAGCTGTGGTCAGTCACGCATCACAGTATTCCCTGAGCTTCACAGGTGCATCCCTCTTACCAATCTCCACTCAGTCGCCTTCCCTTCAAAGGGGCTTATTGGTCAGCTGCAATATCATCTCAATATATGATATATGGTACAATAACAATATATTACATTATATATATATAAAAATTCCCTATAATGCCAACATTATTGTGTTCCTGCTGTGATGAAGGCATGTGCCAAAGGGGTAGGATTGGTGAGTTGGCTTGAGTTGTTCCACCTGAGGCAGCATGGCTGGAGCAGACATTCCTGCTGACTGCCTCAAAGGCAAAGCATGCTGCTCCCCAAGGCATTTGCTAGAAATCAAACTACCAAAAAGAGATATGAGGTTGTCATCTGTGGTAAATGCCTCTGCACAGACACTGACACATAACTGGAAGGATATAATGGGCAGGCTTCCAGGGGACTGACTGCAAAGAACATGGTACAGAGCACATTTGACTCTGATGACAGGCTGTTTTTCTTTTCTTCGCTGGGACTTATGACGTGAACCGCCTCTGTTTCCATCTTGCTGATGTAGGACAACATTTGCAAAAGCTGAATTCAGCAGCAGCCTAGTTGTGACATTTATTTATTTCTCCAATGAATTCACAAGTGGCTATGAACTAGTGGCTGCTTCATTTATGAGGAAAGTCAGTATCAGAAAGTAGGTGGGGTTTAAGAACATGTATAAATCTCTCACCTTGGCTGCAATGAATTACAAACTACAGGTGTTTTCTGGAAAACGCTATTTCTTCTGTGCTTCCCAACAGCTCAAAGCTCCTTGTCAAAGGTAAGAGAGTGCTACACTCTTCTTTTTTTCCTATCTTTTAAATCAGCTGTAGCAACTTTATGTCAAGATTAGGGCTGGAAGATGCATGTTTCAATTGTAGACCTTTACCGTGCAAAAACACCCAACTACACTGTCGCAGGCTGCTTCTCTCAGTCCATGAAGGCTCTCATGGCAGTGGTTTGGGCTCTCCCCTGGCATTAACATTTCCCCATCACTCTGGGAAGTGTGAGCTCTTTCATGGTGGTTTGTAGAAAGTAGAACAATGCTGCACTTCATACCATCTGACCAAAGCTCTCCACTTTATAATCCAGCCAGGCACTGCTCATGGAGCAGAATGGAGCCCTGCAGCTTGTTTGTCTATCAAGCATTTTCATTTATGTGGTGACATTTAAGACGATGAGTTTACTTGACCTAAAGCCTGTTCAGACCATTGCGGTGACTGGGGTGTGTATTTGTGCATTGCTTGCTCTCTTTGCTAGCAGAGAGGTTCACAGCAAGACTGGCTGTCAAACATGATCCAAGAGTTTGCCTGGCAAATCCCGTATTTCTTATCGGATTAATTTAATGGTTCACTAAAGGATGGAGAAGACCTTCTCAAACTGCTAAGAAATGCTTCCTTGAAAGGGCTTTTGAATATCCTGCATCTGTGAGAGGTGGGACAAGACACAACCATGTGGTGCAGAATGGAACCCGGTATTTTTGGGGAGGGAAACTTGCTCAGACCAGGGTTAGTTCCCTGTCAGATGGGAATGAACAAACATCAATCTCACCACTACCCCAGCCCAGAACTGCAGTGACCTGAAAACTTGTTACTTCCTGAGCCTATGCACTCTTTTGCTGGCAGCTATACAAGAAAGCAGTTAGCCTATCTAAATTAAGTGCTGCACATAATGGAATATCAATCACTGCTGTTAACTCCAAAGCGGTAACGTGGTTAGGGAGAACAAATTGCACTGAGGTAATATGGGCTTTTTTTCTTACTCTCAAAGAGATCTCTCAGTGGAGCAACCTCTGGAGCTATTATTAGGTCTGGGAATTTCACAGGCACTAATAGGATTAGGCACATGACTTCCTTTTCAGTCTGATGGGAGTCAAGTGTTTAATTCCCTTGGGCTTCTCTGAGATTTCAGCATGGATTCAGAAGTGGCACCCAAACCATCAGTATACCCAGATCTTGTCTGACTGACCCCCTGGCAAGGACAGAATTGCTAATCCACCACCAGAAGGGTAAATGGCCTTTCAAGGAAAAGCACTTGGGGTTCAACCTGTGACAAAACAGTACTTGCTCCAACTCAAAATGTGAAGCAAAATATCATAACTTCATACAGTACCTTTTCAAAATATGAAATATGAAATAATAGAATTGTGCTCTTTCACTCACAAGAGGAACTCATTTGGGGCATGGGATAGGAGACGTCAAGCTTAGTCCTGCTCAGCTTCAGTCTGGTGTTTATGGTAAGGTTCATGGTGCCTTTCCATCTTCAGGAACTGCTGAAAAATACTAATGGAGTGTTAAAAGTAGTGAAGACCTGCTTGCAGTGCTGCTAGAGGGCTCTGGATGTAAGTAGTATCATCTGTTAGAAACATTTACTGTTTATAATTTGGGGGGCAGTGGTGGTCAGAGCAAGAATTGATGAGAGATCTCATTGTCCCTTTTCTCCTATCTGTCAATGGTATTTTTTGTTTTACAGCTGCCTTAGCTTTATTACTAAGAGTGTCAATGTCGAATAGGATCAACTCCTGAAATAGAAACCTGTGACAGAAAAATCCTGTACTGCCTGGATGCCTTCATGATCTCAAAACATATGGTGCTGTTGTGTCAATGGTTGCTTAGTCCTCCTCTGTGAAATCACATATGCACTGAAATTAAGAGGTGTCAATTGCCAGTTTAACCCACTACTATCATGGCATTTAGGGTATAAGGCTTTCAAAAATGAAGGCTAGTCCTAACAGAGCATCTTAACATTTGATGGTGATACAAGAAAAAAGTCATCCTAGTGGGACTCCTGTGAATGCTTTGAATACCAAAACCCACACTCAACCCCTGCTCTTATGCATAAAAGCATCTGACGTCTTCATAACAACATCCCAGTGCATGCATAAAAGCTGTCCTCTCTATCCAAGCTCAAGATGATGAGTTTGGTTTTATACCTGTCATGTCACTGCAGAGTGCAGGAAAAGAAATAAGGACTCTAAAGTGGAGGATTCTTATCTTAACATTTACTTCTAGGCTTATGATGGCTTTCTGAGTTCCTCTTCGGACTTCATTATTCCTGTAGTATTTCCATATGCCACCCAGGGAGGACCTGCGTAAGGTAAGCTTGCAAGGGAATCTCATTTCTAATTAATACGGTATTTTACTTAATAACTAATAGCTTTTGACATGGTAATTTTAAAATGAGCTTTCCCTTGATGAATTCAGAGAAGAGAATTTAAATAATGGTTCCCTCCTCTCCTCTTCCCATCAATTTTTAATTAAACCTTGGACGTGTGAGCTCTTCCCCAGGATGGTACAATGGACAAACAGAGATCTTTTACTACCTAAAAAAATCAAATTAGAAACTTTATGGTCTAGTTCTTACCAATTTCACCCACACTCTTCAGAAGCTAGTCCTAAGCAGGAGATAAATGAAGAGAAGGAACAGCCCAGAACTACTCTAATACAATATGTCTGTACACCTATGCAAAACCATAATTAGCTAGTTAAGTTTATTTTATTGTTTCCCACAATGTGTTTTCTAAAGGGACTTCTAGAAATCATCACACATGTGTACTTCTAAAGTGTATGAAGTGAAAATGAATAGAGTTGTGAATATATGCTGAAGGGTTGTCTTTTGTCTGGTCTATACAGCCTTCAGCTAAGAGTGTACAAGTGCATGAACTGCAGTGTGTGGCTGCTAAAGCAACTTAACTGTGATTTTCCTCCTGAGCTATGAACTCAGTTGGCTGTGATGTGGGTTAAATAAATCCTGGTCTATCTATGCACTCGTGGCAGGTCAGAACAGGTTGCACATTTCTAGCAATGCAGTCACCTTCCTGGTGGGTAGTATCAAAGACCCTCTACTTGAGTTGATCGTGGAAACATCTCATGACCGTGTCTTACCTCCCAAAATACAGGCAGTGTTCTACTTTTTATCTTTCTGTGCTTCTAACTCCTTCCCTCAGGACAGTATAACCTTCCAGATAAACAAGAAATAAGCCCGTTTCTTCTAAGGTCTTCAGAGTCAAGAATTTCAAAACTACTTGGGCTCTCTCCCACTCAAACTCAGTGTAAATGAGAATGAAACCACATACAAGCCTTCTTTCTTTTGAACTAGTACAAGTACTTTCAATTTCCATGCAGTAAAAGCTGACTGTCTCACAATAGCTACTATGGCTGCATACTCAGCAGGGCTGGATGATATGAAAAGGGAGCTGCAAAGGAGCAGGTTCAGCAGCGGGTGATGCAGACAAGCAGCATCCATGACCAGCTGGAGAGAGTGCTGGATGCTGTTGGTTTGGATCTTGATGTTGAAGACCAGCTAATAAGCCCTATGCCTCTCTGCTCACAGTTGAAGTGTCCCTGTTTTGCTGTTCAGGTCCAGGATTGACATCCTGAGAATACTCCAGAGCTTCAGGAGCTCCAGCCGCCTTCTCTGTCTGCTGGCACCTGACCTCATTTCTGCCTGTGCTGGAAGCATTGAGAAGTTGTTTGTATTTCTGCAGAGCTGTAAAAGGCTCTAGGATCACTTCGTTATTACTAGCTAGTTTCTAAATAGGCTTGAGTGACTCAGGAAATGGATATAAATGACCTGCTAGGGGAAAAGAAAAGGAGGCAAGTACAGTGGTGTCTCAGCTGCAAACATTGAATTACTCTGGTCTTCAGAACTAGCTTGGAGTAGGAGCCATCGTGTCTACTTTTTCCTCTTCCTCCTTTTATTTTGTTCATGTGGCACAGGAGGAGAAAGCACGGTTGTTTGCACCATTAGATATATAACATTATCATCCTGATAATGATGTTCATACTTTCACACTCAAAGTTCACACTCAAAATTTCATACTTTGAACTTTTTTACCAAGGAGGATAAGGGCACCTGTAACATACCCAGCACTTCATCTGTGAGTTCAAATGCCTTTTTCCTCATGCTTGCAAAGTGAAGCTACCTCTGATATCTCAAACAAGCTGCCTTTCGGTAGCATTTTTGCTCGATTAGTAGCGGTTTTGAGAGCATCATGCTTGACAGTAAAAACTAGAGGGTCTCGGCTCCCAAGATGGCTGTGTTCAGAGACTGGCAGGGCATTAGGTCTGCTTGCGGGAGGTGCTATTTCCTTTGCTTCATTTTTTATCTCTTTCCTTCATCTATTAAACTGTCTCTATCTCAACCCATGTATTTTCTCACTTTAATTCTTCTTCTTTTGTCCCCCTGTCCCACTGGGAATGGAGGAGTGAGAGAGCAGTTATATGGCTGCTGGCCAGGGCCAGCCCACTATGTGAAACAGAAAAAAATGTTATTATGTGATCAAGTATAGAGAATAATGATATGCTTTTTAATGAAAAATCTTTGTTTGGAGGTCACCAAATGGGAACAGTGGAATATATGGATTAGAGGGAACAAGGAATTTTACATTCATGACTGTTACTGCTAGCAAATCCAGGGATCCTTGGATCTACCAGGATACTCTGGTGCCTCCATTATCTTAAGGGCTACCAGGCAGTTAGGCAAAACTGGACAGAAGAAATCAAATCACACTGGTGACACTGCTGGTTTTATCTTTGTCCGGATCAAAACCTGGCACAGGCATTTTTGTTTTCTTCCAGTCACATCCCTCCCTGGTGGGAATCGTTTCCCTTCCTCAACGCCATTACCTTTCTATCTTCTTTACTCTCTGCCTCCTCAAAATAGGATGGTTCACACCATCTTCAGACTCAGCAGGAGGATTTTCAAATGTGAATTTCACCCTGTAATGGACATTCCAGCAAAACATAAGGCAATTAGGGATACAATTTAACTGCTTTGCTTCTTTCTTCCTGCTGCTTAAGTATTTGAAAGAATTTGAACAAGGGCTGTCCCAGTAGGGACCTGAAGACTGACAGCGTATTTTAGGATTTAGTGTTACAACAATGAGCCAGAGTTTAATTAACCTTCCAGCTCTTTGGGAGACCTGAGAGAGAGGAACAGTGCTTCCCCAAATCACTGCTGCTTCTCTTGCAGTGACTGAACACGTTAATCTCTCTGATACTGTACTTGCAACTACAGCTATATTTCATTATGGTCAAGGTACAGTGCTAAACATTTTACAGAGATAATGAAATTCCTCATCCTGCCTTGCAGAGAACACAATTTAAACGAACCAGTAACAGAAGAGCTGGGGGAAAATAAGAAACTCGGGAGCAGAGAAACGTGTGGGGTATGTTGACTTCCCCTTTTTGCTTGACACCTGTGCCATGTGGGTTTGTGCTTCACAACACATGACAGAAGGGGACGATAAGAAATTTAACTCTTTGTTTACATTAACCGATATATGTGTACAATATACACATATGGCAGATCTGAAACCGTTTCTTTCTCTGGAACAATCCCCACCTTTCAAGTCAGACTTCATTCCTGGACCAGGATGAAGAGTTCCCAAAAGCCACAGAAACTGCCCATGAAACTAACCTAAGCCAAAACAAACCATGTAACATGATTCCTCCAGAGGAGGCCACAGAGGTGGTAAGAGGGCTGGAGCACTTCTCCTATGGAGACAGGCTGACACAGCTGGGCTTGCTCAGCCTGGAGAAGGCTCAGGGGAGACCTTAGGGCAGCCTCCAGTGCCTAAAGTGGGTCTACAAGAAAGCTGGAGAGGGACTTCTTACAAGGTCATGTAGTGACAGGACAAGGAGGAATGGTTTTAAATTTAAGGTAGATTTAGATTATATTTGGAAAAAAAATCTTTATTGTGAAGGTTAAGAGGCACTAGCACAGGTTGCTCAGGTTAAGTTGTGCTGTACCATCTCCGTCAGTGTTCAAGGCCAGGCTAGATAGGGCTTGGAGTAACCTGGTCTGGTGGAAGGTGTCCCTGCCCATGGCAGTGGGATTGGAACTAAATGATCTTTAGGGTCTCTTCCAATCCAAACTGTTCCATGATTCTGTGGTTCATGTTATCCTGACAGGATTGCATGATGGCAGTGACTATTGGGCGTATAAATCTCTAATCATCAGCAAGAAGAAACATCACAGCAGAACAACTGTTAACTGCAAAATTTTGATGGTGAAAATCTTAAATTCTCTATGGTATCTTTCAAACCCTGTTGCAGAGAGAAGTGGTGAAATGAGCGGAAAGAACTGTGGCTGGAAGATGTGAGTGCATATATAAAGTAAAAGTTGGAAGAACAGTCATCAGCTGTAGAAACAGTGAAATGCAGTTAAAATTAGCCAGAAGAGTGGAGTCTGCATTTTCAAGTGTAACAAGAGCTTGTGCACCCTGTTTCGGACAAGGGACCATTTTTTCTGAGGTTGCTTTTCCTGCTAGTGTGTTCTCACATACCCAGATCCCTGTTCCTGTACACAACCACTTAAGGAAGTCAATGGCATGTGCTATAGCTATGTTCAGCCAGCATGCCTCTGATGGCTTTGGGCAGAAAGCCAGACTGTGCAGTACTGTTGAAAGATTATTGTGCACTTCTGTCCACATCAACCTGAAATTCAGAGGAAGCTGAGATGCATGCAGACTTGGAATACTCTTCCTGGTCTAACAACATCTATACAGTCTTTCCATCCAGTTACATAGATGCCTCCTACATTAATAAGCTCCTTTGCTTTACTGCACCTTGAAGTCAAGATCTATCCCAGTGGGCACTGAGCCTACTGCTGTAATAGAAATGATAATGCTGATACTCAGGAGAAGCATTTATCCAGGCTCTGGTTGGCTATAAACTACCTTCAGTTCAGCTCCTCCTCTCTCACTGATTCATCATTTAAAGTGCAGGTATAATTCTTCTCTGCTAATGTGACTAAGGAAAAGCTTCAGGCACCTGATACCCAACAAACTGAAATGATGAAGACAATGTGCTAATTGCTTTCCTGAAGAGAATGTTGTATGCATGAATGTGATTTTATCTTGGTAAGCGTGTTGAAAAACTGGAGAGAATGGTAGCACCAAGGTGGCCTTGTGTCTATGATTGGGTCTTGTGGATAAAAAAAATTAATGGTCACTCAAGACATGCACGATTTCAGTAGAGACAAAGAGTATTTTAGACATTGGTGTGAAGAGGAACATTCTAACTATAATTCAACTGATCCCTTTTTCCCTTTCTCACATTTTCCCCAAAAGGAAAATTTCCTCCATTCATCACAAAATGCAAGGTAAAAGCATAAATTGTCCAATTCCTGATTTCCAAATGCTTTATTTTTTTTTCTGTATAGTTTGCTATAACAGACCTACCTCTCTTCTTCCATCAGAGCAGTCAATTTCAGTTCCTAAACCAAATTCACTTTCAAGTGCTTTTGGCAATTAAACACCTGAGAACACAGGGAAAAGTTGTCCTCAGTATTCTAACTCTTCTTGCCTATGTTAATGTATCTCTTTTTTTTTTTTTTTTTTGTGGTTGTGGGTAAGATGGTTTGGGAATAAACCACAAATGCAGATGTATTTGTTTCACTTCCTATGAAAACACCTAGAAAGGCTAGGACTTTATTTAACAGAAACAGCTATGCTGCAATGCTACATTGCAATGCTACAGCTATAACAACTAGTGAGAGGTGACTGAATATATATGAAATTCTGTGGTGATTAAAACTTTAATCCCAATGAACTACTGACCTTAGTTCTAATCTCTGAGAAAGCAGACAAGCACTCTATAGTAAGGTGACATCATTGGAAGAGACTCCTGCTTATTTGACTTGGGTTTGCCTGCTTTCCTTCCTGTGTTGTTTAGAACTTTGCAGGACAGACTATTTGACAGGTATATGACCTGAGTTACTTTGGAGCTTACTGGAAGGGATTTATAATTTTCTGCACATGCACACAACAGTGTTTTTCTGTTTCAGTAAATCTCGTATTTGCCACCCAGTTATTACTTATACTGTAAAATGATGTATAGGTGGTGTCATTTTTTTCTAAATAAAATTGTGCCATGACACATCTTGATTCATAGCACTAAATAAAAGCAATGAAAAAGTCTTACGGTCCAGATGCTCACCTAATTCTGAAAAATCAGATACAACATTTTATTGTGCTGTATAAGATTCTTAGTTTTGGCCTTTTAAGAAATTTTTGTATTTGTGCCAAAGAAACAAGCCTTATTACAATCAAGGTGAGAGAGGAGTTCTGCATAAATGCTGAAGAAAATACTCTGAGAACTGGAAGCAACCATTAATCCCCAAAGCAAAATAGTAGAGATAAAACAGGAATATTCATCTGCAGCATGGAATGAAACATATTACAAGGATGTTGTAATTATTTTTTAAAGATTTTAAGCCCAGCAAATAAGGGAACCAGGTTTCCCTTAGCAGGAAAACCCAGGTAAGGTTTTGCTGAAAAAAAATCTAAACAAACTGACTTCTGGAAATACTTGAACACAACACCCAAACCACTGCAGCACAATGTCACTGTGCAACGAACGATCATGAATGCACAGATTATTTATAGTCCTACCTTAGATTACATTTGGTTTTACATGTGTATGCAGTGTTTTTTTTACCCATTGCGGTAGACTACTTTAAGTATGCTCTCATGTATCTTATTCTATTTGAGATAGTAAGCTTAAATCATCCAAGTTTAGGACTCTTGATTATGAAGACACTGCAGATTACCAATGTAAACAATATTTATTAAAAAAAATGGAATAGGATGTCAGTGTACAGTAAAACATGGGTCAATTTTATAAGAACTGAAGCCTAATGCAACTAATAAGTGCCAACAGAAGTGCAGTATCTTACTATGTCTATGCATTTTAAAACCGCACAGTATAAACCCTTCAGCTTTAAGGGCCTTATTCACCGATGTACTCAAACTGCTATGCATTGCTCTGGCATGGAAATATACTTAGGGTTGTGCCTCTTTTGCATGAGCCAGTTTTGCACTTCCGCCTCATTCAGCACCACTTATTTACTGGCCCATGTTGTGTGCTCTTTTCTGTTCCCTATAATTCTCCAGGGTCATGCTCCACACACAGAGCTTTTTATCCTTTCTTGTTCATGATTTCCATGCACCAAGAATGTAACAAGTGAATTATAAGGCCAGCCATCTGTTGCCTGATTCCCTGTGATCTGTAAAGCACATTTTGAGGATGACCTGCAACAAAACTGCTTAAATTATTTGAGATCAGTGGAAAATATGATCCCTAATGCACTTACTCCCACTGACCCAGCTGAGCTGTAGGCTCTAACAGCCATGGGAATGACCTAGGCTCTGAAGCATGTGCTACATAGAATCATAGAAAGGTTTGGTTTGGAAAGGACCTTAAAGATCATCTAGCTCCGACTCCCCAGCCATGGGGGATTTCTTTACCTCGGCAGAAAAGAAGAAAATAGCTCTCAATGCTGCCACAGGCGATTATTCAAAGGTGTTAAAGAGAGGCTTAAATCCACTTGTGAAAACTGGTAATACATCTGTCGCACAAACCCATTTCTTCTGGGCCCAGAGCAACCACCACAACCTGTCTGTCGTAGGGCATTGGCACTGTCAGTCACGGCACAACCAGGCCCCTTCCCTGCCCTTACAGGCCACGGGCCGCTGCCCATCAGAACCTCACGGAAGTCCTGCAACAGGTCTACATAGAGATTCCCGCTGGGTATCAGCGAACCGGCCACAACCGGGGGGCTCTTTCCCGCAGACTCCTCAAGGCACCGGCAGCCTCCCTCCTAGCTCCCTGGGATTCCCTCCGGCCACCCGTAGTTTCGCGATCACCGGCAGGCCCCACAACTCCGCTCGGGAAGGGCTGCCCCAAGCTCAGGGCCTACAGGGAAGGGCTGCCCCAAGCTCAGGGCCTACAGGGAAGGGCTGCCCCAAGCTCAGGGCCGACAGGGAAGGGCTGCCCCAAGCTCAGGGCCGACAGCGAAGGGCTGCCCCAAGCTCAGGGCCGACAGCGAAGGGCTGCCGCAAGCTCAGGGCCGACAGCGCCTCACCGACGGCCCCTTCCCTATCCCTGTGGAGAACAGAACGGGGCCGCACCTCACCCACACCGCGCAGTCACGCCCGGCACCCCTTTGGTCCTGCGTTTCCCCTTTATTTCACCCGTTTGCCGGGTTAACCCCGTACGGCCGCGCCGGGGCCGGGAGGCGGCGCTCCCCGGAAGCGGTAACGCTCAGCCGGTGATCCAGGAAGCGGATGAGCTCGTCCGCCTTCCCCTCCGGAGCGGCGCTGCGGGAACGCGGGGAAGGGGGTGGGGGGGCGAAGGTTACGTCCCCCCCCCACGGAGCCCCTTTGTGGAGGTCCTCCCCGCCGCCAGGGGGCGCCCCGCGGTCCCTCCGCGCCGCCAGGGGGCGCTCGAAGGGCTCTGAGGCGGAGCCATCGGGGGGGAGGGGCCCTGGGGGGGAGGGGGAGGGGTTAAAGGGGGAGGGGCCATAGAGGGGAGTACTCTGTGCCCCATAGTGGGGGGGGGGTGAAGCTATGGGGCAGGGAGTGGTTATGGGGCAGGGAGCGGTTATGGGGCAGGGAGTGAGTACTAGAGTGAAGCTATGGGGCAGGGAGCGGTTATGGGGCAGGGAGTAGTTATGGGGCAGGGAGCGGTTATGGGGCAGGGACTGAGTACTGGAGTGAAGCTATGGGGCAGAAATCAGTTATGGGGCAGGGAGCAGTTATGGGGCAGGGAGCAGTTATGGGGCAGGGAGTGGGTACTGGAGTGAAGCTATGGGGCAGGGAGCGGTTATGGGGCAGGGAGCGGTTATGGGGCAGGGAGTGGGTACTGGAGTGAAGCTATGGGGCAGGGACTGGTTATGGGGCAGGGAAAGGATACTGGAGTGAAGCTATGGGG